>VZRS01008232.1:0-89501 GCA_013398055.1 Ifrita kowaldi
TGCCCAGAGCCGTGTCCAGAGCCCCTGGCTGGTGACACAGTGTGAGCAAGCTGGCAGTGCTGTTGTGGCCTGTCCCCATGGCCTCTGTGACACACTCTGCTCCCCAGCCCTGCAGCTTTGGGAGGCAGGATGAGTGAGGACACGTTGCTGGGCCCACATGGGACTCCGGTAACTGGAAGTGACACGTGCCAGACTCTGTCACCCTCTCGCCGGCCGCACGCGCAGCCCTGCCAGAGCTTCTCTGACATTTCTTGTCTCAGTGTTTATTTTAAAGGCATGTGACATTCTAGCTGTGCAAATGCCCTCTCCCGAGCTGGGAATGCTGCACTGTAGAGATGCCTGTGTTGGCAGACAGTCCCCATTCCCTGGGACTCCAATGTCCTGCCGCATCCCAGGGATGGAGCGGCAGCGCCAGGAGGAGCTGGGCAGCAGCAGCACATCTTCCTTAGCTGGTGCCTGGGCATTGCATGCAGTGACACGAGGGGTCCATGTCCCCTTGCTCAGCCCGCCCCTGCACCTCTCTTAACCAAATGCAGAATTTTTCCCTTCTCATATCGCCAAAGGAGCAGCAGCTCCAGGCTGGGAGCAGGACCCCTTACCTTGGTAGGATTGGTGGGGGGGCGGCTGGGCCACCACCTGTGGCACCCCAGAGCCCTGGAATCCCATCCAACCCACTCCCTTGCTCCCCTCCCTGTGGGGGATTCTCCTCTCGTGTTCCTGGAGTGCCGAACACACGTGACCCTGAGTCCCTCGTGTTCCCGGGCTGGTGAGAGCGGCTCCCGGCGCCTTCGCAGCTCCTCGGACGTGCTGCGTGTGGTGAACTTTTCCCTCCCCCGGTTCCCCCATCCTCCCCCAGTCTCTCCACCATACGGACACAGCTGAGCAGCTACCAGATATTCAGAGCCGTGAAGGTTGATAAACAAAAGTGAGATAGGACATGGCACCAGAAAGACCTCAGCTAATGGAATTTTTAAGCTACTTAATTTGGGGGCTTGTCAACCTTGACAGCAACCCTTTAATAAACGATGTGTTGTAATTCCCACCCGCTTCCCTGGGTGCGGGGGCCGGCGCGGGGCTGGTGGGTGGGTGGGATCTGGTGACTGGAGATCCCAGCACGGGCAGCACACGGGATGGTGCTGAGCGGGGACTGCGGGGCGGCAGCGGGTCCGGCTGAGCCACAGGTCTCCCAGTGCTCCTCCAGCTGGGAGGGGTTGGGGACTGGGATGGGGGGACACAGCTACAGCCCAGTGCTGGGCAGGGGTCGCGGGGCTGTGCAGCCTCTGGTGATGCTTTGGAAGGAGGGAGCAGCCGCCGAGGGGACCCCAAGGGTGCCTTCCCGCAGGGCAGAGCCGCCGCCGTGCGCCGGGTGCGCAGCGCCCACGGACCCCAGGGAGCCCAGGGAGCCCGGGGACCCCCGGAGCCGCGGGCTGGCCGGGGGAGGGCAGTAAATCCTCCTCCCCACCCCTCAATCTCTGTGCTTTCCTCCGGAGCAATCGTGCTGGCAGCTCCCGTGCCAAGGCGTGCGAGTGCCACCCAGTGTCCGCAGCGAGGGGACCCCGCGGGGGCACAGCCCGGCTGGGGGCTGGGGAAGGGGGGCGCCCGGAGGATGCGGTCCCTCGGTGTCCCCACAGAGTCCCCGCAGAACCCAGCAAACCAGCGAGCAAACCCCCAGCCTGGGCTGCTCCAGCCACCACCGTGGCATCAGGGCTGCTCCAGCAGCGGGGGCTGGGGGAGCCTGTGGGCAGCCCCCCCAGCACTGCCGGGTGAAGGCACAGACCCGCACCCCGTGTGAGGCAGCAAAGGCACCCGAGCCCACTGCCAGCAGGAACGGGGGAACATGGCTTGGGGGGCTCTTTGGGAGCCCGTGATCTCCGGGATCTCTGTGAGGAGCCAAGGATGGGGTGCCCTGGAGCCTTCTGCACGAGGTTTTGCTCCCGGCAGGATGAAGGCAGAGCACGTGCTGGGGTGCATTTAGCAGAGCATTTAAGGGGTTCTGGTCCACTCCTCATCATTTTGTTGTGGCAGCTGAGATTCGGCTCTAGAGTCTCTCTGCTGCACACCCTGGCTGTGCCCAGCCCTGAAAGCCCTTTCCTTCCTCGTGCCCACATGCTGCAGCACATCTGTCACACACTGGGCTCACACCCGCCGCACACAAACCTGCCCGTCCCCAGCACCGCGGCTGTGCAGGACCAGGCTGGGCTGGCAGAGCCAGGCGGTGGCACAGTGACACCCATCCCCTCCCAACCCTGCCATCTCGGGCTCTTGCTCTTGTTTTGGCTCCTGAAGGCTCCCCAGAGAACGGCCCAGGACAGCTCAGTTTAGGAAGATGAAGTAACATGGAATAAAACTGAAAACAGGAGGTGCCGCAAACCCGCTGGGCATGCCCCGTGGGCTTCCCAGGAATGGGACAGGAAGCAGCAACGGGGGACAACCAGCACTTGTCCCTTGTGGAGGGCAGCCACAGGCACTGTCCCAGCCGGAGCACAGAGACGATTCCGGAGCACTGGAGGTTGGGAAATGGCAGCAGCAGCCAGGGCTCCACATTCGCCGGAGCTGCAGAGCCTGGGGGAGACACAAAGGTGTGAGGAGGAAAGTGTCCAGGCTGGGAAGGAGCCAGATGGCAGCAGCAGGGAGCAGATGGGAGATGGAAAACAACCTACACAGCCCAGAGAGCTGAGGCCTTGGTCCCGTGGCTGCATGGAGGGACATCCCACAGCCCCAGGAGCCACTGAGCTGCCACAGGGATGGCGAGGAACCTGCCCAGGGCTGGCGAGGCAGCAGCACCCAGAGTGGGCTCCCTGGGTCTCCTGCCTCCTGCTCCAGGCTCCTGCAGCACCTCCGGCTCCAGCAGCTGCCCTGCTCTGCTGTGCCCATCTGCTGGCAGCTGGTTGTCTTTGGAAAGCCTCTTTCCTTTGGAAAGTGAAGTGTTTAGCTATGAGGATTTGTGAGGAATTGGCCTTGTCTCCCAAAAAACTCAGCCATCACCTCGCAGAGCTCCGTTCACAAGACAGTGAGGATGGCCTGGAAAAGGGTATCCAGTATCCTGGGAATGGTACCAAGGAATGCCACCAGCCCTGTACCCCAGCCCTGGGCTGCAGGATGGGAAGCTTCTGCTTCTGGTGGCTTGTGCTGATGCTTTAGCCCTGAGGCAAGAAGTATCCAATGAGGAATATTCAGGGAAATTAGCTGAAAATCCCACCTAGGTGTGAGACGGCTGAAATCACATCTTAAAGAAAATTTCTCATTTCCCAAGTCACTCCTGTTACCTCTACAAATGTGTGCAGGAGGCCCCGGTCCTGTGGGAAGAGGGGAGCGGATGAAGAGCCAGAGGACAGGGTGGGATCAGCAGCACAGGACCCAGGCCAGGCCGGGGGCTCGAGCCGGGCCAGATGGCTCCGAACGCCGCAGGGAGAGATCCTGCCTGGAGCTGCACGGGCCAGCTGAGCCCAGCACTCAGCAGCACTCACCGGGGCTTTAGAGCCAGGGAAATTAATTTTTTAAGAGTCTCTCTATGATCTCTGGTCTCTGGTGTTTGGCTGAGCAGTCAGGTGGTCTCCAGCCACCCGACTCCATGTCCAGATGGCAGGGAGAGGTGGGGAAACCAGAGCCTGCTTCCAGGCCCTCATTCCCAGGTGTTTGCTTTGGGACCCTCATTCCCAGTGTTTTCTCTGGAGCCCTCATTCCCAGGTGTTTGCTTTGGGACCCTCATTCCCAGTGTTTTCTCTGGAGCCCTCATGCCCAGGTGTTTTCTCTGGGACTCTCTCTCCCAGTGTTTGCTTTGCAATCAGCAGCAGCCTTTCTGCCCATCCCACTGTTTGACACCAGGGTTCTGGAGATGCCGGATGGGCACGGCTCATCCCACAGCAGGAGGAACACTCAGAGCCTTCTCCCTGTGCCCTGGTGATGTTTTGGGCTCCTCTCTCCTGCAGGGCACCGGGAGGCTCAGCCTGTTCATCCCGTGATCCCGGACAGACGGACAGCTCGCTGGGAATCAGCAGCCTCTGCTTTCCCAGCCACGGCGGGTCAGGGTGCCAGGGAAGCAACACTTCACCACTCCAAGCAATTACTCGGGATTTTATCATTCAAAACTAAAACCAGAGCCTATAAATAACCAGGATCTCTGTCCTAATAGCTGCATTTCAGCGTATTTTTAATTATCATTTTATGAATGGGTGCATTAGAGGATATTTAAATACCACGTCAGCCGTGCTGGTAATGAGGCAGGATTGTTACAGGCCAGGGCTGGCCATATATTACCCCAGTATATACATATGCTTCGACATCACTTTTAAAAATTAGCTATTTCAAGCGTAAAATTATAATTGGTTTGTCTAATAAAAGGATAAATAAATATCTATTTAACTTCATTACTGTCAAAGGCAGGAGGCTTTTCTCCATTGTCTCCTTAGGGTTTTATGGCAGAAAAGCTAATTAGCTGTAATTGGGTGGATCCAAGGCAGGGAAGGCAGGGGCAGCAGCGGCAGCGCTGGCTGGGAATGGGGCACTGGTGCCTTTCCCGGACTGGTGTCCCAGTCTCTGCAGGGATGGGAGTCCCGCTGGCACCAGTGCCCAGCTCAGGGGTGCCTCTGGGGCGGTGCCCGTGCACTGGGGCAGTGCCAGGCACTGGTTTCCAGGGTCACCTTGGGGTCCATGCATGGCCTTCTGTGTTTTGATGGTCCCCCTGCCAAACAACCCTCTGTCATGCCTGCTCTGATGGACGCTGGGATCCCATCTGCTGGCCAGGCCCCCCAGGCTCAGCTAGGGCTTGTTCATCCCTGTTTTGGGAGGGATCCTGCTCAATGCCCGTGTGCATGTCCCACATTTTCACCCTTAAGCACCAAAGGTCAAGTGTCTCCTGACAGCAGCCACCTGCATGATACCAGTCAAGTCAAGACCTCACCAGTCAAGACCTCACCAGCCAGCAGAAGGGATGTAAAGGTCCTTTTCAGACAGTTCCTGACCCAAAGGAGAAGTTGCCATGAGCCCAAGTGACACCCCACACAGCCCGAGCTGGGGCCTGCTCCCCCACTGCTGATTCCCCAGAACATTCTGAGCACCCTGATCCAGTGGAAGGTGTCCCTGCCCATGGAGGCGCTGGAATGAGATGGTCTGTAAGGTCACTTCCAACCCAAACCATTCTGTGATTCTGTTCCTTGTTTCTCTCCCCCTCTCCCCCCAGGATCCTCCCTCCCAGCCCCTGGGAGAGGGATGATGCCTGTCAGGGGGCAGCGGATGTCACACACAGCGATGCCTTGTGTTTGCGTACAAATCTCCTTTGCATACGGGATTTGACACAAGGAGAGACAGGAGCAGGCCTGACACCCGTAGCAAATCTCCAAGCTGCCAGCAACGTCTTTCTTTTTTTAATTTTTTAAAGGGAAGGAAAAAGAAGGAATGTTAATAATTGCAGGTTCACCCCTCGTGATGTGCTCGGGGGGGGTGTCTGCGCGGGGGCATCAGCGCAGAGAACACGGTCTGGGTTTGCTTATCAGTTCTGCTTGTTGAGTGCAATCCAGGGCTGGGAGAAACACCAACAGACAGCGTGGAAAATTAATTTTTAATGCCTTTTATTAGTGCTTAAGCCATTCTGAGAGGATGAAATAATCCCTGTTTAGGCGGAGTGCAAAGGTCTCACAGGGCTGTCAGGAGCTGAGTCACTCCACAGCCAAACTGATCCAAATGCGTCTTCCCAGTCTGAAATCTTCAGGAGCCCAATCCCCCACACACCCCCAACTCCTGCAACATCTTCCTACACAGCCACTCAAAATAGAGGTTTCCTCCCATGGAAGGGAGCAAAGAGCTTTGTCTCTCCCCTTCCACCCTCTGTCACAGTGTGTCACCACTGCCACCAGTGCGGAGACAAGCATTGGCAGCAGGTGATGCAGATCCTGGCCGGAGTGGGGGCAATGCCCTCGAGTGATCCTTGCAGGTGGGATGGACTGGATCCTCCTCACAATGGGCACCTCCATCCTTTGTGGCACTGAGAGCCGAGCGGGAGGGCCAGAGCCATCCCTGGGCCGCGGGTCCTCTGCCCTGCAGAGCCACTGAGGCAGCTGGACAAGACTGGAAACTGCTGCCTTACATCCCCAGGAGCCCCAGCAGCCCCAGGCTGGGACAGGCAGTGGCAGGGAGGGGACCCCATCCCTGTCCAACGCTGCCAGCACAGTCGCTGCTGTAGGGCAGACTACAGGGCAGGATGGTGCTGGAGAACCAAAGCTTTCCACTGCTCCTCCTTTCCCCGGGCCCTGGCAAGAGCCTCTTAATGGGAATGGAAAACAAATTCACTAAGGCTGGAGGATGGAAAGGGCTGGAAGGGGATCAGGATCCAGCACTGGGCAGCCTGGGGCTGTTAGAAATAGGTTTGTTTGCCTGGGGCTGGTGCTCGCAGGGCACAGATCTTGGGGATCCCACAGTCACCACCCCTCAGTGATGCCACCTGGCCCCACAGTCACCACCCCTCCTCGTGGTGTGGCAGGTACCTGTCAGGGCCAGCTCCGAGGGGCCGTGCCCGGCTGTCCCAGGCAGAGCCAGCAGCCATGGCCGGGCACACGGAGCGTCCCCTGCCAGAGTCCGTGTCCCCGGCACTGCCAGCACCCAGCTGGGCTGACGGTCCCTGCACACAGCCTGCCCGAGGCTCGATTTCCACAGGAGCATTTCAGCCAGTCCCCAGGGGGAGCAGGAAACTGGGATTCTTTCCACATTAAAAATTATTGTATTAGTTCAGTGGGGAATTAACACACCTCACACATGAGGGCTGAGGGCTGCCCTGGAATCAGAGCTGCGGCCCTGCAGGAGGGACAGCAAGAGTTGAGAGAATTAAACCCTGTATCATAGCACACAGTCACAAGAGGGGCGAGCCAGACCCATGCAGATGACCCCTTTTTGTTCCTGCAATGTATTCCCTGCTGCCATCTACTTGCCTTTCAGTGCATGTATTAAGCACTAACAATACATTCTCTGCCCACTTCCAATGAATTTTATCTCTGTGTGCTCAGGTACGTGTGGATATGGCACACACAGACATGCATCCCGACACAACCTGCAGGTGTGGGTACAGCACACGCCTGCCCCAGCACCTGAGAGATCACCCACATCCCTGGGGGTACCCCAGGCTGAGAGCAGGGTGAGAGCCCAGTGTGCACTGCCCACCTGCCCCAGCATCTCCCGGGCTCGGACACTCATTCCAGGGTGCCAGAGGAGGCAGAGGTCTCTCCCCAGGAGGAAGGAAGATCCAAAGAGCCTCTTCACATGATGAATTTTAACGTTTCTCTCCACGTCCAGCCCAAGCACAAATCCCTTCAAAGGCCCAGCCCAGCACAGCAGAACTAATTTGAAATGTCACCGAGGTCAAGCCCGGCTTCCCCAGCCATTAACCTGCCTCTCAACTCCACACTCCTATTTATTTACATAGGCGCATATTTATTTAAGCCTCCAATCCCAGCTTCAGGCGGGGATGGGGTTGGGAAGGGAGGAAATTCCCTGCCTGCAGGGCCCTGAGCTGCTGCTGCTGAGGGACTCTCCCGAGGGCTCCACGTTCAGAGCACAACGTGCAGGATGAGAAGGGGGCTCTGCAGAGAGTTGGTTGTTCCAGCCCAGCTTTTCTGGTTGCGCTTTTATTCGATCCATTCCTGCCCAGACATAGAAAGCACAGCCTTGCCTCTCCAGGCAGATCTTCCACAGGCACAAACCAGGGTAACTGCTCCAGGACACGGATTCACTGCAGCTCTGCATTCCCTGTCTTTTAATCTTTGCTTCTGCTCCCAAGCAGATGAGAGTGTAGGGACTTCGGGAATGCTTCTGCAGGTGCACTTGCTGCAGAAATTTGATCCTATTCCTGTTTTATTTCTGACTTCTCAGCCACCATGACAGATCAGGAAATCTGGAGAGCATCTGGATCCAAACTCCACCAGACCCCACCTGATCTCTGTCCCTGTCCCCTCGCCACTGTCCACGGCATTGCTGCAGCTTTGTGCTACCTGTGGATAAAGCCAGAGTTCTTTTGTCCCCACTGTGCATTGTGCTGCCCCTCAAAGCCCTCATGACGGTCCCCAAATGTCCTGCTTCCCACCCGGACCAGCCCCATCGGCACAGGTGAGCCAGCCCAAGGTGCTGGGCACAGGACGCACCAGCACTGCCAGGATGGGCACTGGCACCAGCACTTCCATGGGGGAAGGACCTCCCGAGAGCACCAGGATCTTCCTAAATGCTTTTCCACTGGGATGTGCCAATTAGGAGATTAAAACCTCCTGCTGAGACATGCCTGGGACCAGCTGGGACTGCTTATGTGTGAGTGGGTGCAGGGTGGGTCTCTGGGAGACCCAGATGGGTGCTGGGGAGGAGGAAGGCTGGGATGAGGATGGTCTGGCTAAGCCAGCCTGGGCAGGGCTGGAGCATCCCTGGCACAGAGCCGTGTCACACCAGCATTTCTTCCTGCCTCATGCCCAGCAGGTGCTTTGCAGGGAAAGCAGAGGAGATTGGCTGCTCTCCATTGATTCCTGTGGGCTCATATCTCCTGGGTCCCCAGGGTCTGGCCAGGCTGGACCAGCACATCACCAAGGGGCCTGTACCCGCCTCCTCCCTGTTGGGCAGGAGCTCGTGTGCCTTGTGAACACAGCCTGACCTTTCTTTTTTAAAATTCCTGTTCTCATTGCTTCCTTGCATGTTCAATTCGAGGCTGTGGAGCTGGCTAGCCTGTGGTTTAAAAAAAAATATTTTGAAAGCCCTGGCAGGGAATTAAAGGAGTTTGGAGTAACTTGAAATTAGCAGGACGATGTGAGACAGATGTTGTGAAGGCGGGAAGAGGCGCTCACTTGCTGTGTCTCCTCTCTGCTGTTGTTTAAAAGACCTTAATTTGATGCTTTTTTCTTAAAAGGAGGCACCTCTAGGTCAGGATAATGAAATCACATTGTCCTCTTATGATATTCCAGCACCTTCTTCTCTTGCTTTCTTCCTCGTATTGTGTGCTTGGCTCCCAGCCCATGGGGCCAGCAGGCATGGATCTGACTCCTGCAGCCTGAGCTGACTCCAGGGTGCTTGGGTAGGGGATGAAAGGGGGTAAAAGCAGTGAAAAGTGGGGTAATTATCCCATTTCCAAGCCGGTCTCTGGTGCAGTCTGAGGGAGGGCAGGTGAAGGAGCCTCCTCGGGGTGTGGATGCTCCGTCTCCTGCAGCAGCAGCAGCAGCGTTGGGAGGTTCATTCCCAGCGGGATGCACTGGCTGCACAGAGCATCTGCCTCTCCACACCTGCAGCAGTTCCCCGTCCAGGGGTGCCCCGCCACCATCACCTGGCTCCGGAGGAGCAGAGCTGCAACAACAGGAGGAGAGGCTTTTAACGAGGTTAATCTGCAGCTGTGCCTCCTCGACAAGGCTGGGATGGGGCAGGGAGAGGAGCCTGGAGCTGCTGTCACAGCAGGGAGAGGGATCTCAAACCCACAGGAACAAAAGGCAAGACAGAGGTTTTGAGGAAAAGACCTTTTGCCAGCAAAGCTTTCAGTGGGTACAGAGCACCTGCCCCCTTCCCAGAGGCCGTGGCTCTGCTCCCAGAGCCAGGAGCAGGGCTAGAAACAGCCCCATGCTGGGCTGGAGCAGGGCTAGAAACAGCCCCATGCTGGGCTGGAGCAGGGATCTTCTGCTGCAAACCAGTGTCCTGGTCTGCTCCTGCCTCCTCCCCCTCACTTTAAACTTCCCTGTTCTTTGGGAGCTGCAGCCCTGAGCCCCACCACAGCCTGATGGTGCTGTGGGGTGGGCTCAGAAGGGAGCCCCAGCTCCCAGCCAGCCAGGGGGACCTGGCCAGGGAAATTCATGGGTTTGGAAACTGTAAATGGCTGTGAGATCCACTCCCCGCTCAGCACTCCTCCTCTTGCATGAGTGGCCACACATGGCAGGCCAGCTCTGGGGTACAGGACTCGTGCAGGAGGCAGCGGTGTCCGTGGGCATTTTGCCCATTGCTTCATAACATGGATGTTCCAGCAGTCCAGGGAGGTCACACCTTGGAGATCCTCCTACCAGCTGTGTGCAAATCCAGCCTGACATCATTCTCGGGACAGCTGGGTGCAGGCTGCCTCTGCTTCAGCCCTTCCAGCTGCTTGGGGGGACTATTTCCTGAGGGGAGAGAGCATCCTCCTCCTCCCTGTTATGGGGAGCCAGGCAGGTGGGGGACACGGAGCCGGTCCTCAGTGCTGAAACACCTCTCTGGGTGCCCCGGTGCCACTGCTCTGTTGATGCTGGGTGTAATGGAGCACTCAGGGGCTGGATTGACTCCAGGATCACGGGCTGGAGGTGTGCAGGAGCTAATCTGGAAAGGGAAGTACCTGCCAGCCCCCCACCCCCAGTGCTCCCAGAAGTTTATGAGTCTCAGTGTCTGAGATCTTGCAGTCAATTCCACTCCCCGTCGCTGTGCCAGAGGTGGATGTCCACGCTGCTGGGATGTGCTAGCCCCCAGTGACACTTCCATCCCTGATGCCAGAGGGGATTGCTGGAGGGCAGCACTGTGTGGCTCAGGGCAGGGCTGGGGACGGAGGTGATGCTCCTGGATGCCTGGCCCAGGGAAGGTTTCCATCCGAGGTACAACCACCTACAAAAACTCTTCCCTCTCCCTCCACCAAATCAAATCCTCCTGTGGTTGGGAGAAAACACGTCAAGCTCTCAGGGAAGGTGGATGTGGGAAGGATCACTGTGGGGAACACAGTGAGCTGAGGCTGGTGACTAAAAACAGGACATCAAGCAATTCCTCCTCTTGGGTGCAGGCTGGAGTCCAGATCCCTGATGTGGGAGAGGGATCCCCAAACCCAGCCCTTGCCCAGGCAGCATCAAGGTGGAGCGGGGCGAACATCCAGTGCCAGGTGGGATGCTCCTGCTTGGAGAAGGAGCTGCTGGGGCAGGTAGGCAGGAAGGACTTTCCTGGCCATACTGAAGGCTCTGGAAATCTTCCCTTGTGGAAGAAGCACCAAGAGATGGTTAACAGGAACCAGGTTAGTCTGGGCTCGACAATCTCATAGGTCTTTTCCAATCCAAATGATGCTCTGGTTGAATGAAAAGGAAAGACACATCCCTACGTTTTCTCTTTATTTTCCATCACTAAAGCCCTGGGATGGATTTTGGCTGCTCAGCATCCGTTATTGCTTTGCCAGCCTGGAGGTGGGGCCCACAGACACGTGATGAAAGCGACGTGTCACGTTCAGCTCCTGTCACCGGCTGTCACACACGGACCCCGCGGGCAAATCCGTAAGTTTCCGTAAGGCCACGGAAGGGTCGTTCTCTCCCCTCGCTTCTTGGCAGTGGGGCAAGGAGCAGCACAATAAGGACTGGCACACGAAGGAACGAGCCCGGCCAACACAGCCAAGGCCACCGTGGCGGGGGGGGACAGGACAATGCTCCTCGCCGTGAGTGGATGCAGACGTGACACGAGAGGAGACGTGAGACATCGCCCTCGGGCTGCCGGCGCTGGGGCTGCCGTGCCAGACTGCCGGGCTGTCCCAGACACCCGCTGCGGCTGCTTGCGGGGCGGTGACACTTGTGTCCTCGATCTGAGAAGGAATGAGCCGTGAAGCGGCTCCTGGAGCCCTGCTGTGCCCGTGAGGAGCTGCTCAGGGGCCGGGGAGCACCGCGGTGCCCGGGTGCTGCAGGTGGGGTGGGCAGTGGAGAGGGGACGAAAGGCAGCTCGTGTGAAGGTGGGGACTGTGAACAGTGCCTTAAATCATCTCATGTTACTCACAGCTCAGATGGCACCAGAGGCAAATACCAGCCCAGGAATGCAGCTTTATTTGTCATTTGGGAAAGTAAAATCCTTGTCTCTGCAGCCAGAGATCCCAGAGATAGCAGGAGTGTTGACTCTGCTCCCAAGGGGAACGAGCTCTTCTCCAGATAACTCCAGAGATAACCGTGACAGGCGATCCTGACCACTCCCAGGAGATCAGTGCAGGTTCTCACTTCTCCCTACGCACTTGTCCCTCTCTGTCCAGGCCAGGCACAGGAGGTGACAGGAGCAGTTGTGGTGGCTGTGGTGGCAGCAGGTGCCCGGCTCCAAGGCTGCTGTGGGTGATGCTTTCGCCATCCTCGCTGTCTGCTGCCTGAATCCCTCGGCTCTGTTCGGCTCTTACCATTCCTCCTTCCCAGGAAGAGCAGGTCAGGCTGTTCCCAGTCTTTCATCTCCGCTGTTCTGCGGAGAGAGGGAAAGGGCCGGGGAGCCGCTGTTGTGGGCAGGCTGGAGCAGCTGGAGGCGTTCTGCTCCTCCCTGCTCTGCCCCGCGGGTTCCTGCTCCTCCTGTGAGCACTTGTACTGCCTGAAAGGTGCCTCAGGGCTGCTGTGCTCCCGCGTCTCGTCCCGCTGTGGTCTGGTTGAGTGATAGCAGTGACGTTCAGGTCTGATAGCAGTGAGCCTCCTTGTGCACTCCCTGTGCAGAGGGGCCCATCCCAGGGGCTCCTGCAGCCACCCCCCACCCAGTTTGTGTGGTATGAGAGGCTGCAAAACCCTCCTCTCCTTATGAGCACATGCAGAGCTGCTCTGCAGAGCCTCGATGACTCCCAGTGCCCCTCGACCAGCTCTGGAGAGCCTGGAGCCACCTGCTCCTGCTGGTGAGTGCTTCCATGGAAAGGCAGCTCAGAGCAGCCCGCTCCTGCTGGTGAGTGCTTCCATGGAAAGGCAGCTCAGAGCAGCCCGCTCCTGCTGGTGAGTGCTTCCGTGGAAAGGCAGCTCAGAGCGTTCTCCTGCAGCTCCAGGGCACTCGGCACTGCCCATAATGGCATCTTGGGTTCTGTGGGATCCAGTGAAGCCCAACAGTCCCTGTCAGCTTTAAGGGTTCATGAGCCCTTCCCGTGCCTCAGGGAGCCAGGGCTGAGACAGGAGGAAGACTCAATGGATGTAAATTATTGGGAGCTCTGCTGGCTCCATTCTGTGGCACAGAAACCCCTTGGCTTCCCCCAGCCATGGATGAGCAGCAGCTCCCCCAGCACTGGTTCTGCTCTGGGCCAATGCTGGGAGAGAAGGAAAGTCTGGGAGGTGTCTGTGCAGAAAAATCTCCATGTCTGTGTGCAAGCTGATATATAGATCCAGATATGTGTGTTCATAAAAATGTTCTGCAGAAGCCAATACTGGATCCAGCACAACCTCCAAGTGTTAATCATAATAAATGGGAAAGGGACATAAATCGAAATAAGTGGGAAATGGCTGTTAATAAAGAGGTGGTGTAGTGCTGGTGGGATGAAAGGTGGTGAGCAGAGCTCCACTCTCCAGCCCCCTCCTCCCCCCTTTCCTGAGCCCGCAGCCCCCCAGAGCTGCCCCACTGCTGCTTCTGCAGCTCTTGCAAGGCCCTCATCCCTCAGTCCACCACCAGGCCCTGCCCCAGGGCGGGTGGATGTGCCCCCAGCCTTCCCTAGGACAGGGCAGTGAGGGGGAGCGGGGCCAAGAGCTGCCAGAGAGGGCTGGAACACCTCAGTGACTGCCCCGGCTCCCCAAGGACTCTGCTCTTGTGAGCTACAGCCATCACCCCATGGCTCCTAAAGGCTCTCCAGGGACTCATTGAGGATCACTCAGCTGGAATTCCCTTGGCTGTCAGGCACCACGGCCCCAGTGCCAGGGGACTGTGCCTCATCCCTCTGGTTAAACGCTGTGGGGGCCTGTGGTGTTTGCTGCTCAACCCACAGCGAGATGGGGAGGAAATCTGAGCCTTGTTTGAGTCCTGGCCATGCCATGGGGAGAGGGGGCCTGGGGACAGACACCCCCTTCCATTGGTAGGGAGTCATTTAGGATTTCCCCCATTCCTCACTAATGCAGCGCAACCAGTGCCTTTCCCTTTTTCCCGTTTCAGGTCCATAAAACAGGCGCTGACAGAATTATTTGACAGGCTGGAGGCAGCAGCCCCGGGCTGGCTGGGTGGCCCCATGATGCTGGGCTGTCCTGCCATGTGTCCCCCACGGCCCCACAATGCCAGACCGTCCTGCCCCATGACCCTCACAGCTCCCACAGCCCTGTAGCTCCCCTGCTGTGGAGCACAAGGAATGGGTGCCTTGCTCTGCGGCAGAGGGACGTGTGATTTTATTACCCTTCACAGCGTTTTGCCCTGGCAGCTTGTCACCAGCCCGGCTGTTAAAATTCCCTGGAAAGATGAGGGATTCGCGGCACATTACCGTTTATAGGATGGTGCTTTAACCCCAGGGCCACCCCAGCCCCACGCAGTCGCTCCCTCGAGTCTGGGCTGTCCTCGGGCTGTGCCACGTCCTTCTGCTTGGGAAAGGGACGAGGAGGGAGATGGGGCCAGGGAAGGGGAACTTTTGACCACCTGTGCCACAACTCACTGGTGCCAAGTGCCAGCAGAGCCGTGTGTCCGTCCTACCCCTTCCCCAGAGTTTTTGGGGGAGCAAGAACAGGCCATGGAGAGTGGGAGCTGCAGGGATTGCAGTGCCTTTTCCCGGCTCTTCCCTTACATCCCCTCCCACCATCAAGGAGGGGCAGCAACAGGCGGCTCAATGGAATGGCATCAGAAGGGGAGGGGAACCCTCGGAGATGTTGAAGCAAGTCAGGAATAAGGATGCACTTGTGGAAATCCAGCGTGTCGCTTCGTATATTTGACCACACCAATTCCCAATAAAAGAAAACCCGAGCTCATTACACAGAAACATCAAACCAGCCAAGATAATTATCTCTAATTAGTGCTAATTTAAAAGCGAGGTCTGTTCTAGAGCTGAATTGTTGCATATTTCATTAGTTCATTAGATGCTGAGCAGACAATGCAGATAAGAGGATCAGTTCACTGGGATGATATAAATTTCATCCTCCCTTCACTGCAAAGAGCTTGGGGGTCCGTGTTCACAGCACACACCGTGTGCTGGGCCGCCGAGCCCAGACAGCCCCCCCGGATCACTCTGTGCTTCATCCTCTGGGGAGGGTTCGTGGAACGCTGCATTAACCGCAGAAATTAAAGAGAGAGACAGAGAGAAACAAGCAGTTTGTCAGTCAATGCTGTCATCTCACTGTCTCCACAAATATCAATCAAATCATTCTGGGTCTCCTTCAGTACCTGGGTGGGGACGAAAAATGTTGGGCCCTTCAGATTCACCCCTGGGGAAAGGAGAAGCCTCCAAAGTGGGGAGCGTGTTCCAGTGAGGATGTCTTGGGCTGTCCCATCCTCCCACAGGCAGCAGAGAGGGGGCAGAGTGATATCCCAGGGTGAAGTATGTCCCATGTCACCTTCAGTGAACTGTCACCCCCTTTTCCATCTCTCCTCCATTGCCTTTTCTCTCTTCTCCACACCCTTTTCCATCTCTTCTTGACTCTTTTTCCACCTCTTCTCTGTCTCCTTTTCCATTTCTTCTCCATCCCCTTTCCTCTCTCCTCCATCCCACAGAACAGTGGAGGTTCCAGTGCAGCAGAGTGGTGCATGCTCTGGTGTCACAGCCATGAATTCCAGCTGTCCCCTGAAGAGCCTCTGGAGGAGCCAGTGCTGGGATGCCGCCTTGCACCTCTGCCCTTTCCAGCTCCAGCACCCACGTCCCCAGCTCGACTCCCATCCCTGACCCTTTTCCCTCCTGCCACAGCCCTGCCTGGCCCCGGGAAGCCACTACTGATGAGATGAAGAGCAAAACCGGGCACTTAAGTGGTGATGTGTGAGCAGGAATAGAGGATTTGGCTTTCAGATGCACTCCAAAATTGCAGAAAAGTAACCCTTTCGTGGGCAGGATCCTCGGGAGACAGGAAAACAGCCCCTCTCTGCACACTGCAGGGTTTTAGTCAGATTAACCTGAATTTGTGGCTCTTTCAGCTGTAACTGCCAGTGGGGCCTGGGCCTGGCTCAGAGCAAGATTTTGTCAAGTGAAAGGCAGGAGAAGTTTTAATCCTGGAGAAGTTCCTGAGCAGAATCCCAGTAATTGAAGGAAGTTACTGCAGGTGTTTGAAGCTATAATTAATCTCTGAGAAAGAGAGGAAAGCTTTGAGTCCTTTGAAGGAGCAAACCTGGGAGCTTTAGAGCATTTCAGAAGGGAAAATTGAACAGGGATGAGCTATGCAAAGCAAGGAAGAGTTACAGATGTCAGCTTTGGGAAATGAGAAGCTGGGATGGGGAGGACAGTGGGAACCCCCTCCCAGGACCTGGGGTGAGGGAGCCCAGAGCAGGAGTGCGGGAGGGGTGGTAATGGGGGCAACTGGAGCACCCCAAAGTACCTGGGATCAGCACATTCCAGGCATCAGACCCAAAGCCCAGACCTGGTTAATGAGGTTCCTGATGCCGAAATGCTGCTTGTTTTCCAAAGGGCTGCTGGAGAGGGCGGAGATGGCCAGGGGAGTGCACACATGGCAGTGACAGGAGAGAGCAGAGTGGCAGTGGGAACAGCACCAAAGAGCCCGGGAACAGCACCCGGGAGGATCAATTAGTTAATGGCTGCTTCTCCAGACAGGGAATGGTGATTTAATGAACGCAAAACTGATTTATTGATTACTCAGGAAGCTCGCCTTGCTAAGGAGACAGCTCATTCCTGCCTGGTCCCTGCTCTCCCTCACTGCCAGCTGGGCCAAAGGGCAGGAATCTGGGGAGCAGGAGCTCAGGGAACTGGCACAGGAACAGGCTTGCTCATGTCTGAGCATCCTCTGAGTCCTGTTTCCACAAGACCATCCTGAAATCTGCCTTGCTTCTTCTGCTTTAACCGTGTGTATTCCGAGGATGGAGCTGGAGATGCTGCACTCTGAGAATCCACCACTGGTGAGGAGGTGCTGAGGTTTGGGATCATCTCTGAGGTCCTGGGGAGGTTCTTTCCACAGGCTGGGAACCACTCTCCCAAACCATTCTCCAGCAGCATCCCCTGGCCTCACCTGGTCCAGATTCAGGAGAGCTTGAGGTGGGTCTGGGAAGTGACCACACAACCTCCTGGCCAGGGGAGGTTGTCCGTGGTGCACATCTTAGTGAGACCTCTCTCTGACCATCATCCCGCTGCTGGGCTCCTGCTGCATCCACAGGACAGTCCTGCCTGGTGGCCCAGGCAGCAAAGCTCAGGTGGCAGAGCCCTGGGCATGATGTTTGTAGGCCTGATACAGAAAACAACCTCAAAGTAGTTCAAAATGTGGGTCTGGTTGGTGCTGTGCCCTACCTGCAGAGCCCCCAGCTCTGGGTCTCCCTGGCCCCCTTGGTCTTCCTCTCCCCCAGGGAATGGTGCAGGCCCCTCCGTTATCCCTCACCATGTCTCCTCAGCTGCCACCAGAAGGAATGTTTGGATTTCATGCTCAATATTCTGGATGCAAGCCGAACATCAAAACCTCAGCAGGGTGCCTGGGAGCATCTGAGAGAGAATATCAGAGGAATCTGTTTCTACAAAGGGAAAGGAACCAACAAAGCCTCTGTTTGGGGATGGTTTTTTCATCCTCGGCTGTACATACAAATAATAACTTTAGACATGGGGTTTTTTATTATTATCACCCTTCCTGATATCAATCTCTCTTTTTCATTATAATAAATATTGATTTGTGCTGTTAGAAAATGACTTCCCCAATCAGCTGCTGATCTTCCCGCAGGCACAGCGATGGGGATGAGGACAGCGGGATCATCATCCCAGGAACAAACATCCTATTCGTGCCCCCCTCCCTGCCAGCAGCACCGGGGGTTGGAGCTGAGGGGCAAAGGGGACCGTGAGTGACTTTTGGGCTCCCCTGGACGGAGGCAGCTGTGACCTGCTGTAGCGGGGGATGGCTAAAACAGCCACCCCAAATCCCACGTCTCCCTTCTCTCTCCTGCCACAAGGCAGGACAAACACCTTCATAAACCACTAATGACAGCTTTTCTTGTCAGTGAACATTTTCTTACTCCCAGGCATCTTCAGGGCTCTGGCCTCATTCCTCTGCCGTGTCTGTATCATTCCCAGCACAGCTCTGGGGCCACATTAATTCTCTTCCACGTGGAATTTGTTTTGTGCCTGCAGAAATGTGCTTGGGTTGGTGTAAGAACTGAAATAAAAATAGCTGCTTTCCCCAGAAGAGCTCTCTGGTTATCCAAGATGGATCAAACCCTGGAGCAAAGGGAAAGGTAACACCAGGGGCTGGATTGCAGAGTCAGCCCTCCCTGAGCATCCCAGTTCAGCTGTAACTCGGGATGGATTTAGAAATAGGGACAGCTGGGGGAGCTGGGGAAAGAGCATTGCTTGGGAAGAAAGCACCAGGCAGCTGGGAGGAGGAGGAGGAGGAGGAGGAGAAGGAGGGGATGAAGGCAGTTGGAGCAGGGTATCGCTGAGCGCTGGCCTTGATCTGCATCCAGGAGGAGCCCGTGCCCTGCTCCAGTGGGACAGCCATGGCATTGCAAAATCCAAGGATCGTTTACAAAAGGTTGGAAAAGCCCGTGGAGTCCAACTGTTCCCCAGCACTGACAAGGCCACCAGTAACCCGTGTCCCCAAGAGCAACAGCCACGTGTCTGTTAAATCCCTTCAGGGACAGGGACTCCACAACTGCCCTGGCACCCTGTGCCAGGGCTGGAACACTCTTTCCATGAAGGAAGTGCTCCTAATATCCAACGAAACCTCTCCTGACTCTACTTGAGGCCACTCCCAGCACCACACACCCACAGAGCTGGTGGGACACTGCAGATGAGGCCCCCGTCACCAGGAGAGGGGACAGGAGAGTCCAGCCCCCCGGCTGCCAGGCCAAGCCCTGGCTGGGACGTGAGTGGGAAAATGCAATTTTCCAGCCCGGCAAAGCCTGCACCACCTTTGCTGGAGGCTGGGGAGGAGGGAGAGCAAGGAGGGGGTTTGGCAGCCGAAGATTTCCAGTCTCTGCTTGGCAGAGAACAGGCTTTGCCCTTGGATGTCAGAGCTCCCAGCCTGAACCATGAGCGCAGCCAAAATCATTTTCATGAGATATCAACAGGATCTACAGGAATAAAGGATAACAGTGTGTGCTTCTAATCCAGGGAGCCCGTTTGAGAGCCGGAGCCTCAGCGTGGAGCACCTGCCAGCCCTGGAGCAAACCACAGGCAACTTCTGCTGGGGAACAAACCCACAACCTTCTTGTTTCACACCCTCTCTGTGCCCTCAGGCCCTCCCAAGCTACGCCTGAGCCTGGGGGGCCACAGAGAGGGAGGGAAAACAATCGTGTTGCATTTTAAGAAGTGATTTTTATCAGAAAGCTGCTATTTATCAGTTTTATTAAAGTGCCATCTCCCAGACTCTGGGGTCATGAGTTAATCTCAGCTTTCATTAACTAAAAACACACGTTTCTCACAGTGGGAGCTGAGAAGTTGGCTGAAGTGAGGAGAACCTGGCAATGATTTCTACTTCCCAGGACCCTGTTAGGGGGGAAAGTGGCTCTGGAGGCTTTGCAGCTGATGGAACAATGTTGGGCAATCATCTGGAGCTCCCAAAAAAGCTTTTGGGTGCTGTGCCGGGTGCGGGTGCCTGCCTGTCCTGCAGCACCCAAAGGAACATCACCCTGTCCCCTGGGCCGGGGCAGGGCCAGCCCTCGGTGGCTGCAGGTGAGTCCCCAGAGTCTGGGCAGAGCCATCCAGCTCTGAACACATCCACTGGAGAAGTTTTTGCCCTGCCAGGAGCCCTCTGCCCGTGCGGCATCGCGGCGGGAAGGCAGCCCCATGCCAGGGCCCCATCCCCGGCTCCCCGGCGGGCGGGAGCAGGATTTGCAGGCTGCTGACACGGACATCCTGCGTGGGCGAGGGAGGGTCTGCCACGGAGCAGAGCCCTCCAGCAGCCGCTTTCACTCACAGATTTATTGGTGCTGCGAGGAAAACGAAACCATGTGGAGCCGCTGTGCAGAGCCGGGAAAGGAGCTCGCGGAGCAGACGGAAATTTCCTGAAAGGTGAATATGGCAGAGCATTAAAAGACAAATAAATACAAAGGCTTTGCTTTATTCCGCTGTCTCAGCTGTGCTGCAGCTTGCCCTAAAGCCCAGGGAATAGAGGAGCCCAAGACTTTACAGTGGATAAAAGGCCAGACCAGAGCTCCCTGTACCCCAAACACCCCAATGTCCCCCAATGCCCACAGCCAGAGGCCCATCCCATAAAGGGCATTGATAGGACAGCCTGCCCAGGTGGGATATCCCCACCCAGCCCCAGGGAGTCTGGGGGTGCTTTAGGAGTGGAGGGGGGAAGCTTTATCTCCCCCATATTTCTCTTCTGTTGCCTGCCTGGCAGCAGCAGGAATCTTCCTGGTGGATCCAGAGCACGGCTATTCCTGAGCACTGCCATGGCATTTGTCTCCAAGGTATTCTCTCCTGGAAGTCACTGGGAAGCCAAATCTCCCCTCCCTGCAGCAGCTCAGGGATCCTTGGCTGAAGATCCCCTGTCCTACCGAGCCCCCTGGCACTGCCAGGAGGGTGGGCATGTCCTGGCCCAGGCCCCAGCCTGGCACAGGGTGAGCTGCCCCATGGATCCCATGCAGGGATGGTGTTTTTCCTGCATGTACCTCTCCCTGTGCCCATCCCCACTCTCCAGCCTCTCCCCTGCCTGCCACATTGAGCCCAGATGTCTCCTTTAAAGGGGAACGGCAACGTTTTGTTTAAAATAACACTATTTTTAAAAAAAATACAGCCCTTCCAAGATGGCCAGCAATTAATCAACTCTCCGTGCAAGCTCCGAGCTTGCACACACATCTGAAAGCAAAGCCCGTGGAGCCGAGCTGCCCCGCTCACCTGCCAGCCCCCACCCTGGGATTTCGGGTGTCCCCTGCCAGGAGCCGATGGAGCCCCACTGAGCCAGACCCGGGTTCTGGCCCAGGCACGGCCCCAGAAGATGCAGAGGGAGGATTCCAAGGCTGGAGCTCCCCTGCTCCTGCATTCCTTAGGCACAGAGCTTTAGATGCTTAACTGGGAAAACAGGGAGAGCTGGATGCCCTGCTTGCACATTCCCCCTGTGCTCCGCTGCAGCAGGAATTTTAGGTCTGAAAAAATGAGAACTGGATCTTTTTCCCTTATGCATCCCTGTGTCCCCCCTCAACCAGCCCTGCAGAGGCCGTGGCGTGGGAGACAGTAGATACCAGGTCCTGCAGGGCTGTCCCGGCTCCTCATCCTCATCCCCAAGGGGGAAGGCCCATGGCCCCATCTCAGCCTGGGACAGCTTCCTAAGCCCCAAATCTCTAAACAACTCCCCTCCTCCATGACCTGCTCCCTGTCCCCCCACCCGAGGTTTTCATTTATCAGGAGAATTATTAAAACAGCCATTTCTCAGCTGTCTAACGTTTCAAACCCTGCTCCCATTCATCTGATAAATATTTACAGAGCTTGACATTGTCTTCAGCTCATTCCCTTCTGCAGCAAACAATCCCAAACACCCGCTTCCCTTCTCCTGGGGCTCACGGAGCAGGACTGCCCACCCCAGCACAGCCAGGCCCATGTGCCCCCTCCTGCTGCCGTCCTCTGGGGTATGAGAGGGGGAATTGCCCACTCCTCCTTTGGAATCACCTGCTGTCCCTCTGCACGGGCCGTGGCATGGTGCCAGAGCTGCGGGGGTGCCCGGCTGGCACTGGCCACCCTGACCCCATCCAGCCCCATCAGTGTCACCAACTTCACACCACACACCCACAGCCACCGCCCCGACAGTGACAGCTACCTCAGGTTGCTCCAAGCCCCATCCCACCTTGCCTGGGACACTTCCAGGGATGGGGCAGCCACAGCCTCTCTGGGTACCCTGTGCCAGGGCCTCCCCACCCTGGCTCAGCTGTTTCCCCTCTCAGAGCCGATTTTCTGTGGGGCACAGGGGTTTTGTCCCTTCACAGCTACTTCTGCCACCCAATATCTGATTATTCTGCAGGCGAAGCAGGAGGCACACGAAGCTGGAGTGCTCATTTGTTAGACATCATGTAGAAGCCAAAATCCACCAGGTTTATCTGGTGAACTGTGACCCAGCTGAGCCCAGCCATGACCACAAGGAGCCCCGTGGGATCTCTTCACAGCCTCGATCTTGACCAGACTTCACCCAGGAGCCCACCCCAACCTGTCCTTTGGCTGCCAGCGGCTCCACAGGCGTCACCTCCAGCCAACAGCAGCTCCTGTCACCCCCCACGGTCATTAACTTCAGACAACACCCCCGCACTCTCCCATCCCTCGCTGGCGCTCAGCCTGCTCAGCCCATGAGTGACAGGGAACACGGCGACGGTGGCAGCAAAGCCATCAAGTGCCACAGCTTTAGCTGCAGCTGGGGCTTTGCAGCACTGAAGTGATGTCTCACTGCTCTGCTGCACTGATCGTGTTAAACGCCGATTGAAACCCTGATCACAAAAGAGCCCAGCCCGAGATTCCAGCCCGAGGAGCGATGGATGGCAGGAAAGGGAGATCTGCAGCCTGCCCTTCACTGCAGTGCCGTGGAGAGCAATGAAAGAGGCCTTTTTATCTCTCACCTCCTCTCCCCAGGCCAATACAGACCCTGCATTAACCTCCAGGGCTTCCCCAGCCTAAATTTAAACAGCTCAAGGTTTCCAGCACTCCCTTTAGGATACCGCTCTGCAGCCTATGGAGTGCTCTGCTCTATGCAGTTTCCCTGGGAGTCAGCCTAAATACTTCGTTTCTCCCCCCTTTGTCCTAATTAGAGCTAGCAAAGTAATGAGAACATTATTTACAAATTATTTGAAGCTGAGGTTTGCACACAGAATTCCGAGCAGCCAGAACACGTTTGCAGGAAGCACGTGTGCCACGTTCAGTGTGTGACATCCAGTTATCACCCACCTGGACCCATTCCAGTTCACTCCCCAAGGACCTTCCCAAGCCATTGGGTGCTTACAGCCTTCCAGCCCTCAGACAAACCCTCAGAAATGCCTTTTCCACCCTCTGGAGGCCAAAACATCAACTCGAGCACAGGGTGACACTGCAGGGTAGCTCCATCCCATGAGGTGATGGCCCGGGGCAGCCTCAGGACGCACAGGCTCCTTGCCATGCACCAAGCTCGGGGCTTTTTGGGAGCTGCTCTGGCCTAGGATGTGTCTGGAGCTAAGTCTCCTCTGTCCCTGGTCCCTTGATGCTCCCCCCAGCCAAACTCTGCCAGAGGAAGGGTCCCTGCCTGCCTGGGAGCCACCTCCAGCAGGACACTGACAGCAGAGCTGGAATGCTCCAGGGTATACAGTCTCTGTCACAGAAAAAAGCCTTCAGAAGAGGCCGAGCAGGATATGAACACATTGCAATCCCCCACATGCTGCCCTTGAGTGGAGAGGGTCTGTGGAGACTCCAGTTTTAAGCCCCCCTTTCAAAGGCTTTTATTACAGACTTAGTCATAAAACTCTGCCTGGGGCGGATTTGGCACTGGGGGCCTCGGCCCGGAAGCCAAACCCTTTTCATTTTTTAATAACGTTTCATGAAAATCCATTTGGCCCTTTGTAACTCGGACAGGTGGGAAAACAATAGAGGCTTCTACTCGCAGCCCCTTGCGCCGGCCCGGCCACTCTCCCAGCGGGCTGGGGGCTGCTCCCTGCCCCGGGACCCTCGGGACCCCACAGCCACAGCCAGGGGTGGGACAGGGCTGTGGTGACAGGGATGCTTTGGCAAAGCCCCTAATTACTGAGGGGTGTGTGAGAGCTGCACATCCATCCCAGTCTCCAGGTCCATCTGCTGGAGGCTGGGGATGTTTTACCCACCCTAGAGCTGAGTAGGGGGGATGCTGTTGCCCCCCATTGCCTTGCCCAGGACCGGAGCCCCTGGCACTGCCAGCACCAGGGAAGCTCTGTGCCTGTCCCCAGCTGGGCACTCACATGTCCCCCCAGCCCTTCCCTCTGAGCCGGGATCTGGATACTCCAACTACCCATCCCTCCAGAGCCACTGTCACCCTAAAGCCACCGCCACGTTAGAGCCGCTGTCACCAGCGCTGGAGGTGCCGTTCTGGGGAGGGATGTAAAACCTGAGCCCCGCGGCGGCAGCGGCGGGAGGGCGACATCGGCCCCGGAGCCGTGTGCGAGGGGCTCCTGGCGTCGGGCTCTATTTGTACAGCTTGTACCTTAATGCTCCCAAAGTTTAGACAATCGGGAGCGAGCAGCAGCTCTGCAGGGAAGAACACGCCGGGTTTAGCACAGCCAGTGTGAGCTGAGCCCTCGGGGGGGGCCAAGAGCCCCGGCCCACGAGCTCCCAGTGCAGCACGACAGAGCCCAGGGCTGTCCCAGGGACAGCGGGAGGGCACAGCCTGGGGACCAGGGGACAAGCCGTGCCTGCTGCCTGAACCCAGAACAGGGATGCAGAGGCCCTGGGAGCTGGGCAGAGGGGTCTGAGGGCACAGGAGTGCCCCTGCACCCCGTGCTGTGGGCTCGGTGCCCTGCAGAGGAGCAGTGTCCCCGGCCAGGCAGAGGCGAACAGCCCCCCGCCACCCCCCGTGTCACTAGAGTCCCCTCCTCGGAGGGCTGCAGGGGCAGTTTAACACCAGATCCGTGTTTGAAAGGTTGGAGTTATGAGTCTGTCAGCATTTCCATTACAGGCCCTGATTAATTTGGGGGTACGGGGCAGGGTTAGGAGTTGTCATTCCAGATGTGAATTTTTGCTTTAATTCCCCTAAAAAAAAGGGGGGGGGGGAATTTAAAATCCTTTAACTTTGTGTTTTCCCTTTCAAAGGAAGGAAAATATGTGCCGTCTGGGTCTGTTTTGTTTTTGCTGCAGAGCTCCAAATGCTGTTTGCCAGGTTCATGGCCATGAGGGCTTTCACTCGAGCTGGGATCGCCTCTGTCCTTTATGGAGTCACCGCATTTTTGTCAGGGAGTCCTAACTGGGGGATCTCCCTGGAAACAGCCCAGGTGTATGGGAAGGGACCGCTGAGCCTCTTGGGGTGACGCTGAGGCAGTGCAGTGGGTACCTGTTCCCAGAGAACAACCTGCAACCGGAAGAGGCAGATGTAGATGGGATACTGGGAAAAAATCCTTCCCTCTGAGGGTGGGGAGGCCCTGGCAAAGGTTGCCCAGAGAAGCTGTGGCTGCCCCACCTCTGGAAGTGTTCAAAGCCAGGTTGGACAGGGCATGGAGTAAGTCCCTCCATGGCAGGGGGATGGAAGATGAGCTTTAAGGTCCCTTCCAATCCAAACTGTTCTGGGATTCGATGATTCCCACCATTGGATGGAGGCAGTGTGCTGGCAGCTGAGAGCACGTGTGCTCTGGCAATACAGCCAAGGCTGAGCTTTCCATTCACCCAGAAAAAGGATCTAAACCCTGTGGAGGGGCCTCTCTCCAGGCTGCTCCATTCCCCCTGGCTCTCGTGCACGTCAGATCCCATTCCCAGCCACGTGCTGCAGCAGGACTGGAGGAAGGCTCCCAGCTGCCATCCCTCCCACCTCCGCTGCCAGGAAACACCACTGAGAGCTGGTGGGCTCAGGATGCAAGAAACGGGCCCAGAGCTCTGCAGAGACAAGCCCACAACACCAGGTCTGGCTGCAGCTGTGCGGGGAGGTGGGGGCTGTGCCATGGCCAGGGCCCTTTTATTGCCATCTTTTCACTCGAGAATCTGCCTGGCAGCTTTTCAGCTCCTTGCAGAGACGCGGTTGCTGCTGCTGCTGCTGCTGCTGCTGCTGCCAGGAGAAGACTCACAAATAAACTCCCCGTTATTGCTGACTTGTATCAAAGTTGGTATCAGCGTGTTGCAGCGAGGGCTGAAGGAGCTGCATCTGCTCACACGGCCTTGGGGGGCTGTGGGGCTGGCGGGGAGCACAGGGCTGCCCGTGGAGCCCAGAGCCAGCCCCAGCTTCCCTTGTTCCATTCCCTCCCTCTGTGACAGGGTGGGTAGAGGAGTCAGAGGCAAGTCAGAGCTGGAGAACCAGGGTGTCCTGAGGAATACAGAGCTGGGAGTGAGAGCAGCTGACAGCAGACCCTAAAACTTTTCTATTTGTAGGGGCCATTTAACAAATAGCTCTACTAACAATGGCACTGTAAGGTGTGTGGCCATGCAGGGTCCTGCATCCCCAAAAACCCGCAGCATCACAGTTCCCAGGCATAACCCCCACAGTAACATCCATCCCACAGGCAGTGTCTGTGCTTGTGGGGATCCGTGGGGACCCTCCCTGCCACCAGCCCCTCGCATCCCACACGTGCTTCTGCCCTGTTCACGTGTGACACGACTGGCTGACTTTCTTCCCAGGGAAATTCATGTTTCCTCATGAGGGACAACAGATTAATTGCTGACATAAAGAAAAACGGCAGGAAGAGCACAGTTAAAAACCCGAGAGTGACCAAGGGAAAGGAAACCCTGTGCAAACACGGGGTATCTCTGGCAGATCTGGTGCTGCCCCTGAGCCCAAAGGGCTGCGCCTCAGCCTCTGTTTGCTGAAGGTCCCGGGAGGAGCAGCAGCAGCAGCGGGAGCCCATGTTCCAGCAGGGAATGCTGATGGATATGGGGCTGCCGGGTGAAGGCAGGGGGAACTCACCTTGCCCTGGAGACGTGAGCATGCAGTGCCCACACCCACGTGCTGCTGTGCCACGGGGGCTGTTCCCCACCTCACTCCGGTCCCTGACCCCTGTTCCCAGCCCCTATCCATGATCCCTGACCCCTGTTCCCAGCCCCTATCCATGATCCCTGACCCCTGTTCCCAGCCCCTATCCTGGGCACTCCTCTGCCCCTCTCCCCTGCAGGTGCTCAGCAGCCCAAACCCCAACATTCCAGCTCTGCACTCTCCCAAGTTCCAAAGCAACTGAAAGCTGATCCTCACAGCTCTGGAAAATCATTCCTTTGGTCTCTGTGACTTGATGCAATTTAGAAGCCTGACCGTGGGAATGAAAGGTCCAGGTGCCATCATCCCCAGCTCCAGGCCAGGGGATGTGGCTACAGCTGATGCCACAGTCAGCGAGTGCCTGGAAGAGCAGTCCAGTGGAGAAGCAGGAATGGCTCTCAGGATCAGCACAGGGAACACAGGGAGCGCTGGCCACAGAGTGCTTGTGCTGCACTCTGGGAATTAATACCTGGGCTCTTTGTGGGGAAACAGGGATGGGAGCAGGTCACCTCCTTGCTTTGGGGCAGCCACAGAGAAAAGGGGGTGAAGTAACTGGACATTGAGGGCTGATGGGGCTTCCTGTCCTCCATCCTCCCCCAGCACCAGGGTGTGAGCACAGACCCACATGGAATGTTCTCATCAGGTCTTGGAAAACCTGCCTGGAAGGTGGTGCTGTGTGCAGTGACAGCCTGCTGCCTTTTCCCATCTTTCCTTCCTCTTTTCTGCTGTTTTTCCATGTTTTTGCTGTCGCAGCTCAGAGTGTGGGGAACAGATGGAGGTGGAAAAGGGTGAAGGGGAGGGGGCTTCTCGGTGCAGATGAAATTAGTCATGAAAACACAGTCAGCATGTGTCTTCGCACGTCAGCCCGCAGTAAGTGTGTGGGGGTTTATGCTTCCCAAATGAGGTTGGGAAGTGGACAAATAATTGTTTCAGGATTTGGTTTGGTTTAGTTAATTGATTTTTTATTTTTTTCCCAGCGAATTCTCACAATGTGGGAAGCTGGAGCAGTGGCCAGATGAAAGAACCCCCAGCGAGAGCAGCACGGCAGCCCCGGGTGGGAGAAACCCACGCCAGGGTCCTCTTTGAGCCCATGCCTCCTCCAGGGCTGTGGTGCCACGGCATGGGCAGCACGGGGCAGTCCCTCTGCCACCCCCGGCTGCCCCGCGCTGCCGGCAGCACGGCCATGTGCCGGGGTTGTGGCGTGTCCTGGTGTGAGCAGGACCATCTGTCAGCCCCGGCTCCCTGGGATGTAGTTGTGACCGCCCGGAGAAGCCCATTAATTAGCGGGCAGCCCGGGCTGTCGGAGCTGCCGGCCGGGCAGCGCGGGGAGGAGGCGGCACCAGCCAGGGAGAGAAAACGGGTCATTTTTCAAAGTGATGAATGGGAGGAAAAGAAAGTGGAAAGGCGGACAAGGGGAAGAGAAGGGAACTGATTTCCAGATAAAGTTTTCAGGACACTTAAATAAACATCTCAGCCTGGTGGAGCAGGGGTGGGGGCGCGGGGGACGTGTGTGAGCTGGGCAGCGCAGGGAGCACTTCAGCGGGACACTTCAAATAAACAGCATTTTAAACCATGTGTGCTCTCCCTCCCGGGGGTTTTCCTCCCAGATTCCCTCTCTGCAATTCCCCCTGTGTCTTCAGCTTGGCCCAAATCTTGACAGCATTTCTAGTGCTATTTTGCCCCTTCAGCAAGACGGGTCCAAGGAGAGGTCTCTCCTTGCTCGCAGCCCTCCTCCCTGGTTTGGAGGAGAGTGGTTGTGGATCCCTGGGACCTCATTCCTGGAGGAGAAGGAGCGGAGGAGGCAAAGCCATCATGCCCATCGAACTCCACTTTGTCCTGCTGCCTCCTCTTCCTCCTGCCGAGAACAAAAGAGCAAAGGAGGGAGAGTAGGAATTGCTGAGCCATTAAAATCAAAAATGAAAGCCCATCAATGAATTAATACAGCATTAAATGTTAATAATTAGGGGATCATAAACATTTATGGGAACAGATTAAAGCCAAGTTCTGCTCCATTAAGTTGCCTCATGTGGGCTCTGCTTCCCACCCACCTCAAGGAAGAAAGAGCCACAACAGGAGAGGAGCCCTGGAGGTGCTCAGTGCTCCGGGGGTCCCAGCAGCTCCAGCCCTTCCAGCGGCCCCAGGGGCATCCCTGGGAGCAGGGATGGTGGATCCCACAGACAATGTGCTCTTTGGTGGGATTAGCTCCAAGCAGGAGAGCCGGGTGTGCCGAGAGCCCGGCGGCTCCGGGGGAGCACGGTGGGATGCAGTGAGCACCCCAAGATGGGGCTGTTCACAGTGGAAATTACGTGGTTTGAACATCTGAGGGGTGATAGCATCACGCTTAATCATCCACACTGAGCCCAGTGTTGCTCATTCGGATTATTTAGGAAGTATTTGGAGTCAGGAGAGTTGGGATGAGGTGGTTAAACACCAAACACAGGCAGAGTGTCCCCTGGGCTACATTTGCCTCTGAGCCCTTCTGCTGTGTGTTCCTGGTGGAGTCAAAGAGATGGGAGGTTTCTACCCCACAGAGAAAAAAGATGTTTTATTTTTATCATTTAAGTCTTTGTTTCTTGGGGAAAATTTTCTATTTTTTTCAGTGACGGGATCTTTAAGGATCACTTTTTCCTAATAACTTCTTCTAATGCTGAACCTTTTCTGAAAATATGATTTTTCAAGCACTTTGCAAAAAACCCACTGAAATTTTTGTCAACAGCAAAAACAACAAAAAACCATTTTTCAGTAAAACACTCTTGAAATAAAGGAATGTCAGTAGCTCCAAGGGCTCCGCAGGGCTGCCTCCGCCAGCTCTGATTTACCTATCACTGCTCGCTGCTTCTCTTACCAAAATAACCACTTCCAAGCTTGTGGTGGGATCACAGGAGGAACAGGAGGGATCTGTCGGCCATCCCTGCACTGCTGGGAACACCTCCCGGTGATTCCAGTCGGAGCTGGCAGTGAGAGTATCCCTGGCTCTGTGATGTTTGGGGGGAGCAGGGCAGCTCTGTTGGAATTCCTGGCCACGGGGCAGTGACTGGGGAAGGAGGAAGGTTCCCCACACTGACACAGCTGGAAAACATCCCAGCTTTGGACTGAGGCCACGCTGGTGGGAAGCTGGGTGTGATGCAGGAGCAGCCAAACTCTGGGCTGCCGGAGATGGGCAGCTGTGCCCATTTCGTGGGAACCTGGTCCTGCCCACGGGGCTGTCCCTGTCCTGGCAGGGATTGCAGTGGGCAGCCAGACCAGCCCTTTGCTTCATCCCTTGGGAAAAGCCCCATGTGCAGCTGCAGCACTGCGGGGCTGTGTGTCCGTGGGCAGGCAGCGGGCAGGGAGCACATCTGGGCCCCCCAGAGCCCATCCCAGTGGGACGATGTTGTTGTTGGCCGTGCTGGGGGCTGGGGGTCCACGGCAGCGGGGGCCCTTTGCAATCGAAAGCTTCCTGCTGGGGACCCTTCAAGGGCAGCCCTTGTAGCAGATCTAATTATACAAACAATTTTGTTCTGCTTCTCCAAATAAACACAGTGAGGTCTGCGGGACACGGCACGACGGGAAATTAGAACGGAGAACACTTGCTAATGGGCTCCTTAGCTGCAGGGGTAAACAGATTATTTGAAAAGGCCCCGGCCCCTCCGACAGATCCACTCGCTCCACTCCCCTCTCCTCCCACCCCTCGCTCCCCCCTGTTGCACCAAATATTAACCAAGCTTGCAATTTAATCAGTTCTCTGAACTGTGAAAGGAGACTTCTGGAGATTCGATTTCAAGGCTTTTCCCTGTTAAGATTTGCATTGAGAAAATTAGATTAAAATCCTACATGTAAAAGGAAAAACTGGAGGTGGGGTGCAGGCATGGAGGGAACCAGGGAGGAGGAGAGGGGGCAAAGAGGGGACCTCAAGTCTGGCTGAGGACTCAGGAGGTGACTGGTAAGGGAGTGAGACAGGGGACGCCCTTCCCTCCCCAGTACCCAAAGTTTTGGGCACAACCCTCCCACTGCTCCCCCGTACTCCAGCTGGGAGATGGTCCAGATCATCTCATAGTGAAAAGTAGCTTTTTTGGGGCTGGGAATGGGTGATGCCAGGAATGGGGCTGGGAATGGGGGACACCGTTGGCATCCAAGGATGAGAATCCCTTGGTGCCACTGAAATGGGAGAACATAATCCCATCCCCAGCACAGCTGCTCCCAGTGCTGGAGCTGAGCTCCCGGCAGAGCCGTGCCCTCGGGACCCGTGGCGCTACCGGATCCTGGTGCCAGGATGCCGTGGCTGAGCCGGGGGGCCCGGGCGTGCTCCCCGGCAGTGCCGGTGGCACAGGGTGTCCGTGGCCCTCCCAGCATGTGCACACTTCATGGGGTCTATCAACACCCACCACCCCTGCACCTGATTGGAGCCAGAGCCCTGCGAGGGCGCCTTGGCAGGAGCAGCTCTTGGCCCAGACTTTGTTTTCATTCCTGCTCCCATGGAATTCCATGGAATTTCTAAGAGTATCAAACTGAAGGGTTGATTGCTCTGCCGGCCCATCCCAGCCCTGCCAGCACCAGGATGCAGGAGGGCTGCTCCCATCCTGAGCTGTGGGACAGAGCACTGCGCCAGGGCAGGACCAAGGGACTCCCCTGGGACTGGGGGATCCTGGAGCTGCCATTGGAGCCTCCACATGGGAAATCATCCTGTTGCGTACAAGTTTCCTTGGCCAGCTACTCCAATTCTGCCCTTTCCGCCTTCATTTCAGTCACACTGAGATCTTGAAATTAAATTTTCTTTTTCCCAGATTAAGAACCTCCCTTTGACATTTCAACAATGGAATGTGTTGATTTTGCTCTCCAAAACTCTTCACTTTTTTAAAACACCCTTCAATCCTGCTTTTTAAAAACCAGCACTTCAGAACAAACCAAATGTTTCCCTGCAAATAAAATGTAACATTTCATTAAACCTGGATCAATTCCTTTTTCTCTTTTTGATTCCCTAAGCCTGAGCTTTTCCCAGCAGCAGCTCTGACCAAGTCCCTCTGCCCTGCCTGAAGTATCCCAGTGTGGAGAGCTCTGGGAGAAAAAGTTGTTTGGGACACCCAGGCCAGCAAAATTCAGTGAGAAAGAAAAAAAAGGCAGGCGGAATGGGCTGAGGGAGGGAAATAGGAGCTGGAAAGGGAAGCCCAGTGTTCCAAGAACACCAGGGCAGACGCTGGACCCTCTGCTTCTCGGGTGGTTGAATCCCAGAGCGGAGTGGCTTCCTCTCCACCTCACCGGGGAGCAGCTTTTATGTTCCACTGAAAAGGTATCCTGCTCAGACAGGCGGAGGCATAATGGGAGAGATCCATTAACCGGGAGGAAACGAGGGCATGTTAAACATGAAATATTCATGGGGGCTCTCGCCAGCTTGTTAATGCATTTGTGTTTGCAAAATACCTCTGGCTGGGGAAGCGGGGAGGGAGAGGGGATGCGGCAGGTCGGGGGCACCCCGGGCACGGCGCGGGCAGGAGGAGGGTGAAGAGAGCAGGCTGGAGCGGGGACAAAGGCAATTTGTGCCTGGTGGGAGAGTGGTTGGGCATGAAAGACGTGCTCGATACTGCAGAGGGAAATAAGGGCAGCTGCCTCTCGGCTCAGCCCAGCCCTGTCACAGGGGTCCCCAGTGCTGGGGGCTCAGGGGGTCAGGCCTTGCTTTCCCTTCCCTGCGCGCCCTTGAGCCCCTGCTCCCCACAAAGGCTGGCCAGCATTTGTACAGGGACCTCATTGTTCCCACAAAACTCACTTCCACACATTTACTGGGGCATTATGAGATAGTATCAATAATTAAAAATAAACTGCTGCTGTCAAAAGGGGCAATCCCAGTGCGTGTGCTGATGGATGACCCCAGCTGTGGGACGGGACTCGCGGAGCCGCAGATTTCATTAACTCACACCGGGTCCCCCAGTCATTTACTGTAGATTAGGGAAGCTCAATTGTATTATTCCTGTTGTTATTGCTATTGTTCTGTGACACAGTCTCCTGGGTCAGGGTCGCTCGCCACAGCTGCCCTCCCTCTCCAGGGAAGAGATGATGTCCCTGTCCTCTGGAACAGGGACAGGCCCTAGCAGCACCAGCCCCAGGGTGTCTCCGAGCACTGCAGAAGACCCTGGATTGGGAATTTGCCTCTTCCCAGCTTGGGCAGATTTTCCAGGTCTCAGACTACAGCTATCCATCCTTTCCCTGTCCCTTGTATTGCCGTCCTTCCATCCCATCTTTCCAGATGTTCTCACCAGTGTCAGCTTTTGGCAAAGCTCCCCGGAGGGCTCTGTCCCCACTGTGCCAGGCTGCCCACCCCTCCTGCCACCCTGTTTTGGTGACAGTGCTTGGAAGCCAGGACAATCCTGTGTCCCCTGTGGCTCCACTGTGCAGAGAGGAGCAGGTCAGAGGGGAGAAGGGAGGAGGGACCCAAAGGGGCTCTTCACACAGCAAAGTAATGGGATGAAGCAACAACAGATGAGAAGGGCAGAAGAGAGAAATTCATAAAGAACAGATTTAATGATTGTTATTTTCCCCTCCTAATTGGTGAAAGCAGGTTTGGAACAGACAAGCAGGACTGGGGCAGAGAGGACTGAAGTGGCTTTGTCCCTGATGTCACTGAAAGCGGCTGGTGGCTCCCAGCCCAGCGGCAAAGGGGAAGTGATATCCCATGGCCCTGGGCCGAGACAAGTGGAAAAATCAGCATGAGATAGAACTGTAAAAATGCTGGTCGTGCTGTTGTAAAAATCTCTCGCTCAGAGGAGGAGGTTGGGGAGGTCCCACTGGGGAGCTGGAAGGATGGGAGTCCCCTGGCCAATGGCAGGGACCCACAGACCATGTGACAAACCCTTCACAGGGTGAGATTCTCATACCTTGAGACCTGGGAAATGGGACCAAAGTGTAAAGGGGAAAATGTTGATACAGATCAGGTTTATGCTGTACAAATACATCTTTGCACTGGTATTTGGGAAATGCAATCCCAGCTGTGGCCAAGGAGGGATTAGCAGCAGGTTCAAAGGCAGCTCAAGCTGAATATTTGATCAGAAATTGTCTGTTTCTGCATCGCCTGACTGGCTTAGTTCCCCAGCCCCTGAGAGTGGGAGTCCACCCGAGCCCAAGGCCATGTACCAGCAGCTTTTCCCAGGCTCATACTGAGGTTCATTCTGCCAAAATCCAGCTGGAATAAAAGCCAGAGGGATAGAAATAGCCCGTAGAGTCCTGAGGGGCCGAGAGCAGCCCCTATCCCAGCAGGGGACACCACGTGTCCAGTCATGCTGCAGCCCCAGCTGGCCACAGGACTCATGGAGACCCTGAATCCATCCCCAAGAGTTTCCAGATCATGAGCCTGGCTTCTTCTTCAGACACAGCCACATGCTTGGCCCAACAAAAAGTTCTGGGCTATTAATTTTTCTCCCCATTGCAAACTTCCCGGGGGTTTGCTTTGTGGGGTTTGCTTTGTGAAGGGGAAGTGAGCTGATTATTCCAAACTGATGTTCAGGATCACCAGCCGAGCTCCTTCCCACAGACAGTAACTCCAGGCAGCTCCTGCTCGCTCCGTGATCTCAGCTCCCACCAGCAGGATGGTCTCATCCTTAGAGCTTTGACATCGCTGGGATGGTTTATTCCCACACCATCCCGTGCAGTTCATCACAGTACAAATGAAACTTGATGGAACTTTTTTTTAAAAGATTTCTCTTCCTTTTTGATCCCAAAGTTCAGGACAATGAATTCGGTAGCTGCTTGGAGAAGCCCCCTGCTTGGAGCAGCTGAAGGCATTAACAGTGACAGGGGAGTGGGCAGGGAGCTGCAGGCAGAGCAGGGGGGATGGATGGCCCCACCTGCAGAATATGAGGATCAGGATCGGAGGGCAGCAGAGGATGGGCAGGATGTGGTGACCCTGCAGCAGGACAAGCCTGAGCTGAGTCTCTGCTGACCCTCCTGCGCTGGAGCCCTCCTAGCACACCACTGTCCCCGTCCAGCCCAAGGCATGTCCCAATCCCTCCCCTGGGAGAGGCACCACCTGAGGCCTGGGGTGCCTGGACACCCCTTCCTGGACCTCAGATGGGGTTCACTGGCAAGAGCAGCTCCAGATGTACCCTCAGAGCTCACCCCAGTTCCACCCAGGCCCAATTATTTACCGCAGGGTTTATACTTTCTTCTTTTTTTTTCCTCTTCTTTTTCTTTTCTTCCACTGACATTAGGAGCCTAAAAATAGCCTAAAAATAGCCACGCTTCCCAGTGCAGCCAGCAACACAAAACCAGGTTACCAGAGCCGCACAACAGCAGCCAGCTCGTTTGCTCTGAAATCAAATTTGTTAAGGCATTAGTCTCCTGTTCCCTCTCTCCTCCTGCTCTCTCTCATCCCAGCCAGCCCAAGCTGCCCTGCAGCCACTGCCACGGCTGGCTCTGGGAACGGGGGGATGTCGGGGGGTCAGAGCGAGGGGCAGCCACTGCCAGGGGCTCAGCACATCCACCCACGGGCACCTTGGGAACCTCATTGCTGGCTGTGCCCCATCAGCCCCATCACAGCTCATCCCTCAGCTGTGGGACCAGCCTGGGGGCGAGGGGATGGATGGAAACGGGTGGTTCACCCTCAGGCTGCAGTGGGGGAAGGGGTGAGCAGTAGAGCCTGGCCGGGACAGCTTCAGTGGGGGGCTCCTGCCAGTCCCACCTCAGGACACAAGGAGGAAACGGCTCCAGGGGGAGTGACCCTCAGGCTGGGCAGGGGCAGTAGGCGGCTGGGCAGGGGCAGAAGGTGGCTGGGCAGGGGCAGTAGGCAGCTGGGCAGGGGCAGTAGGCAGCTGGGCAGGGGCAGTAGGCAGCTGGGCAGGGGCAGTAGGCAGCTGGGCAGGGGCAGTAGGCAGCTGGGCAGGGGCAGTAGGCAGCTGGGCAGGGGCAGTAGGCAGCTGGGCAGGGGCAGTAGGCAGCTGGGCAGGGGCAGTAGGCAGCTGGGCAGGGGCAGTAGGCAGCTGGGCAGGGGCAGTAGGCAGCTGGGCAGGGGCAGTAGGCAGCTGGGCAGGGGCAGTAGGCAGCTGGGCAGGGGCAGTAGGCAGCTGGGCAGGGGCAGTAGGCAGCTGGGCAGGGGCAGTAGGCAGCTGGGCAGGGGCAGTAGGCAGCTGGGCAGGGGCAGTAGGCAGCTGGGCAGGGGCAGTAGGCAGCTGGGCAGGGGCAGTAGGCAGCTGGGCAGGGGCAGTAGGCAGCTGGGCAGGGGCAGTAGGCAGCTGGGCAGGGGCAGTAGGCAGCTGGGCAGGGGCAGTAGGCAGCTGGGCAGGGGCAGTAGGCAGCTGGGCAGGGGCAGTAGGCAGCTGGGCAGGGGCAGTAGGCAGCTGGGCAGGGGCAGTAGGCAGCTGGGCAGGGGCAGTAGGCAGCTGGGCAGGGGCAGTAGGCAGCTGGACACTCTGGGGGCTGGCAGAGGCTGTGGACAAGGCTCGCTGTGTGCTCCAACCGCAGGTCGTTACAGACCAGTGGGATCCTTCATGAATTATGAGCCGATATCGATCGTCTTTGCCAGTAAACACAGAGTGACCTTTATTAAAAATACACAAAAAACTCACTTAGGAAAACTCGCTGACTTCTTGCTGCTGACAGATTTACACAAAAAGCAGATTTGTCCCACAACAGGAAACGTGGTGAATGAGGCAGGAGAGGGGAGCAAGGCTCCAGCACAGCAAGTGCTGCATCCCCGCCAGCTCCTGCTCCTGCACACCGGGACCAGCTGCCCATTCATCCGGCAGAGCTGCCCACCTGGGCACCCACCACGCCCCCATCAGACCGCCCAGGGCAAGGGTGCAGATCTCTGCCCTGGGGGAAGCCACAGGGCACAAGATACTGGTCCCTGATGGATGCAGTTATTTGGGACAGGAGAGGGACAGTGTCAGACTGGGAATTTGCTGGGAGTTGCTCAGGTCTCTTGGGGTTAGAACAATTAATTATGGGCAGTACAATAGCACGACCATTCCTCCTGGCCCAGGTTAAACATCCCAGTGCTGCAGAACAGCCTTCGTGTTGGCCCGACATAAACCCCTCATGTTCCCTCAGGAACGCTGCTGCTCCTGATGTCTTGTCCAAGGATTAGAGAAAGGAACAGCTGTGGCTCAGAACTGGATGGAGATGAAGAGCTCCTCAGCCCTCAGCCACCACTTTAACTATGAGTGACCCCTTGGACCCACCTGTGGGCAAATCACTCAGGATCCACAAAGATCATCGCTGAGTCCAACTCCTGGCCCTGCACAGGACAGCCCCAAAATCCCTCCATGTGCCCGAGAGCATTGACCAAATGCTCTGTGAACTCTTGGGGCCATGACCACTTCCACGGGAAGCCTGTTCCCGTGTCCAGCCACCCCCTGTGCTGCTGAGGGTCAGAGCCACATGGCCTCCCACCAGTAGATCCTGCCAGCCAGGGAGCCCACAACAGCCACAAGTGCATTTGAGAGCTGATTGATTTATAAATAGGAACACATGGCACCACCAACTCAACGATCTTGGAGGCCTTTTCCAACCTAAATGATTCTGTGGTCCTGTGATCCTACCCAGGGCATCCTCAGGACGATGCCTCAGGACCTCTCAGCATCCCAGCTCAGGGGTGGGAACCAGTCCCACAAACTGACCTGCAGGTTTCCCTCATCTTTTTTTGTAATACTTTTTCCTAGACATCAGCGAAAATCTGGCTTTTAAGGCTTGTGGGTTTTTTCCAGACAAACAAATAGAAACCAATAGGTAAATGCACACATGAATTTAACGATCAATCAATCAATCAATGGCTCAATTTGCACTTGTTTTTTACCCAGGTGCTGAGGAGAGCTGAGCGTAATAAATATGTACAGAAATGGAAATGATGGATCTGTTCCCAAACCAGCTCAGGTGTTTGGTTTGGGAAGTTGTGAATACCTGGGGCCATGTTTGCTCCTCACCTCCATGACCTGCGCTGTGCTGGGATCCAAGCCAGAGGGACAGGATTTGCATTTTGAGCAAATTTCCCAACTTTGTAAGTTGATTGTGCTCAGCTTCCTGCAGACGTCTCTCGGCAGAAGGGCTTTCTGGCAGACAAAAACCCCCTTCTCTCTAGAACCCTCAAAATACTCCATTTTGGAGCAGCCGGAGCAGATGATGGAGGAGAACAGACTCTCCAATCAGCGCCGGGGCAGGAGGGCTGGGAGCGAGCGGATGCGACACGGAATGGGATGTGCAGTGGGATGAGATAAACTCCCCAGCTTGTTTGGGCCCATTATGGCACATTATTCATCAAAACACTTGGCTGAAATCAGCCAGCTCCGGGGTTTGTTAATTCACTCTGTTTCAAAAAAACCCTCAGGATTCGGGGAGAAAAAGTGCCCAAAATATCTCTTTAACAGACTGCAGCCAAGTGGTCCTAGAGAGGAGCCCATCATCCCTGGTTATTGCCTCGCTCACATCCCTGTGGTAATTTGGGAATGGTTTCTCTGAGCCGAGAGGGGAGGTGAGGAGCTGGATAACACTCTGCCTTGTTAAAACATTTGGGATATTTTCCTGGATGGAAAGGGGCCACCAGGATTAAGTCCTTATCCCGGGAGGAGTGTTATTGCAGCACACCCGGGCAAATTCCTTGCACAGACAAAGGTGATCCCTGTGTCCCATGGGAGAGGGTCCTCACCCTGCCCTGATGCTGCTGGTGAGAGACAAATGAACCCAAGGCAGAAAGCCTGGGGAGTTGTGAGCAAATCTGGGGTTTGTCAGCAAATTTGGGGGTCCATGAGCAGCTCTGGGGTCTGTGAGCAGATCTGGGGTCTGTGAGCACTCCTGGGGTGTCTCTAAGCACATCAGGGGTATCTGTAAGCATATCAGGGATGTCTCTAAGCACATCTGGGTGGCTGCACCCGCTGTCTCCCTGCACGGTGAGCAGGGATGCTCTTCCAGGGAGGGAGGGCAGGGGGTGGGCTGGGGTCCTGCACCAGCCACCCTCCTTCATCCCCCAAGCCGGTCACTGTCCCATCAGGGGCAGAGGGACAGTGCCAGCTGGGATGGTGCCTCTGATTTCCAAGTGCTGGTGTTTTTGGGTAGGTTGGGCCTCTCTGGAGTTCCTTAGCAACACAAATGCTGATGCTTTCCCTTCCAGGCACTGCAGATGCAAACGAAGCCCTTCCATCAGCTCCTCCCTGGCACCCACACTGGGACCCTCGGGAATGGCGTGGGACCCCTGCCATGCCTCAGCAGTGACTCAGGGGGTCCCACTGCAATCCCCCCGATCCATATCTCCTCCTGCTATGTTAAAGGGCAGTCTGCCATGGCTGGAGCGTTTTATCCTGTTTCCCACCTCCCTCCATCCCTGGGGGAACACAACTTCCCTTGGGGACCCCATCAAAGCCCCGTGGACACCCAAAACCCTTCCTGAGCTCCTCAAAGCTCAGTCCCAAAATCAGGTTTGTGAACCAAGAAGAAATCCTCTGTTTATTGCTCAGATTTCCAGCCACAGCACCAAGTGTGTGGCAGCACTTGCCAGCTGGTGACAGCATTGAGACCCTCTGTGAACCTCTCCCGTCTCTCCTTGGCTCACCAGGGCTGATTTCCACTGGTAAGGAATCTTCAGACTTTGCAGCATTTCCAGGAGAAGTCCAGTTTTGTCCATTTGCTCTCTCAGTCTAGGGATGCTCCAGTGCCACGATTTCCCTGTGCCACCACCACAAAGATAAGGGATCCCAGGTTTGGATGCTTTTGCTCGTGAACTCACTGTGGAACAGTTTCAGTCGTGACTTTTGGGATGAACTTGGGCTTCCACAGGGGACATGGGCTGGGACTGCATGGGAACTGTGAGGGCTCCAAGGAGCCCCTCCAGATCCTGGCAGTGCCTGATCCACCCTTCTAAACCATGTGTCCATGTTGTGAGTGGGGGCAAGGCTGTGGTGGGAGCATGGCCAGCCGGCCTCTCCTGTGTCCCCCTCGCCGCTCCCCTCGCAGCACGGGCAGCTCCCGGGGGCCGCTGGACGTGCCGAACCTGCTGGAGGAGCGGCTGCGGGATGGAGCAGCGATCTGGTTTCAATAAAATCAGCAGATTGTTTCATGGCTGGATGGGAAAGTTGTGAGGCTCCAGGATTTGCTCCTCTGGCAGCTGGATCCTGTTTGTCCATTGCTGCAGCTCCCCCCCCCACCTCCCTGGAACAGAGACGGGGTCAATGTCCCAAGTCTGTCAGGGTTTCAGAGGCATTTGGACAGTGCCCTCAATGTGCTTCAGCTTCTGGTGATTCCTGAAAGGGCCAGGTGGTTAGAACAGATGAATTTTGCCGGTCCCTTCCAGCTGAAAATACAATATTCTATTTTATTCTTATTCTATTCTTAATCTTAGTCTTAGTCTTAGCCTTTGTTTTATTCTATTCTTATTTATATTCTTATCCTTATTCTATTGTAATTCTTATCCTTATTCTATTCTACTTTATTCTACTCTCTTCTGCCTCATTCTGTTCCATCCCATCCCATCTCAATCCACTCTGGGTGCTGTGCTGTTCAGAGCACAGTGCCGCCCTCAGTCCAGATGGAGGCAGCACTTCGAAATATTGCAGAGTTTTCTAGGTTTTCTCTATACCTTTAAATTCCAAAAGCACTGTGACTTCTAAGGGAAAAGCCAAGCTTTTAAAGCTGTAAACAGCTGGTTTCCCTCTTCCTATATAAGAGCAATCTTTAAAAAAACCACTAAAAATTTAACAACCTTACTGTTTTTTGAAGTATTTTGTGAAGCTAGGCCATTCCCGGGCTCGGTCTGTTATCCAGGAGAACTGGATAACAGCAGGACATATCCAGGACAGCATCCCCAAGAGCCAGCCTGGCCTTCCTCCCTTGCCTGGCTCTGTTGCAGTCCCCAGACTGGCCCAACAGGAATTTCTGCTCCATGTTGAAATGAACTTGAGGCAGTAAAGGAGTAAATGTGTAAAGAGAGGGGTGAGCGCTCTGTCAGCTTGGTGCAGTGAAACTCCTTCGCTTACAGCCCCTTTATCTTCTGAGTTCTGGCAGTGGCAGAGGCACTGACTCACTCCCAGAGCCTCCATCCTGCAGCGCCGTGAATCCCAAACCCGAGGCTGCACTCTCAGCGTTCTGCTCCTGCCAGGACAGAAAAAGCGCAGAGCAGGACAGAGCAGCTGCGTTTCGCGCCCCATCAGCTAAATTTCGATGAAATCATTTTGATGAACTGTTTAGGAAGGGAAAAAGCCCCATTAACTGTACATTTGCTGTTAATTAATAGGCTGCTTTTTCCTCCTCTGGCACAGCACTTCCGAGCTGCCTCACGCTCCGCTCTGAGCACAGCATCCTGGGGGGCACAGGGAGGTGGGGAGGGGGATCCGGGCAGAGCAGGACCTGCAGCAGCCTGACCCCGGGGAGAAGGGCTGCTCCCAGCTCCATGCCCTGCTCCAAAGGTGAAGCATGAGGATGGGAAAAGCAAACAGCCCCATTCGTCTCTCAAATCTCTGCAGGGCTGCCCCATCCCGGTCCCTGGGCAGCCCCCCAGGCACTGTGCAATGCCAGCAGGGCACATGAGGAGTTCCACAGCTTCCCAGCTTTATTATTTTTAATCAATTTTCTTTCTGTGTATTTATTTTCTGTACATATCTTGTAAACATCTCTGGAATATTATTCGAGGGGAACATTGGGTGATACCCCCAGGAACCAGACACCGGAGCGGCTGGAGGTGGGAGCGGGGCAGTGCCCAGTGCCTCGGGGTGCTGGGTGCCCAGAGCTTGCACCAGCCACACGCACAGCAGGGAGCTGGGATGAGGGAAAAGTCTTGGCAAACCATTTTCATTCACAATGATTCTGTCAAAATGCCCAGAGGATGCCAAAACACAGGGCGAGGAGAGAGCACTCACATCTGTCCATCTCCCACTGAGTCTTTGGCAGCACAGCAAGGGGACATCCACAGGGCCCCCAGTGCTGGCCCTCGGTAGCACAGGCAGAGCTTCAGCAAAGAGTTCAGCCTGGGGGTGTTTACCTGGAGAGGAGAAGGCTCCAGGGAGACCTCAGAGCCCCTTTCGGCAGCTAAAGGGGCTCCAGGAGAGCTGGAGAGAGACTTTGGACAAGGGATGGAGGGACAGGACATGGAATGGCTTCCTACTGACAACGAGAAGGTGGGAATTCTTCCCTGTGTGGTGAGGTCCAGGCACAGGGTGCCCAGAGAAGCGGTGGAAGTTCCCTGGAAGTGTTCAAGGCTGTGCCACTTGCTTCACTACCCAGGCTGAGGAGAAGAGCCCTGGTAACTTTTGATCCAAATTAAAGATGGTTTGTTTTGAAATGCAAATAGTTTGTAATCAGAGGGAGAAAGGTGGAAATAGCCACAGCTTTATTTCTACAGTCTAAAATGAATCAAACATCTGTGGGGGTTTTTTTAATATGTATTTCTTTTAATAGGGTGAGTAACTTTTGTGTGGGCTGAATTAGCTCTAAATGAAAGCAAACAAGGCATAATTAGAAACTGGTTCACTTTTTTCCTGGTTTCTTCCCCTCTGGAAGGGCAGCAAGGTGTGCATTCAAGGTGTGCATCTGGGAGACAGGGACGTGCCCCGCAGCGGGGTCCAGCTGGGGGGCGAGGAGGAGGCAGCAGGAGCTGCCAGCACAATTCACACGGGAGCTGGGCACACACTGGGGACCATCCAGTGGCTTTGGGGCTTCTGGAGGTGCAGGATAAGGCCTCCTCCCAGCTGCCACTCCCACCAGTGGGGTCCCTGTCCCCACGGCCAGACATCCCTACTGCTGGAACCTGCCTCTGCCAAGCAGCAGGAGAAGGGCTGCTTTGCAAAGGCAGCTCCATGTGTAAATCTGGGAAGCTCCCACTTGGGAAGTACATGAGTTTCTCATTTAACGTGGTACCACACTGCATTCTTTCTTTATAAAGAGCCCTCATTTAACTTTAGGCGTGTTTGTACATCTAATTAAAAATGGGTCATGTTTAATTGATTTCATATATCACTGCTGCCGCCGCCAGCGCAGTCCAGTGACGGTGGCAGTGCTGCATGCCTGGCACAGGCACATGGCTGGGTCCCAGGTGTCCCTTCTGCTCTGCCCTCATTCCGTTGGCATTGCCACAAGTGTCACCAGCCCCAGTGTCGCCATCCCCAGGAGCTCCCCCTGCCCAGAGGAGCACCAGGCCAGGCAGGGCAGGGAGAGCCCCTCCAGCTGTTCCATGGCTTTCCTCCAGCTCCATGGTGCCCACACTCAGCCACTGTGGGCTGGCAGTTTCCAAATCCTCGGGCTGGGGAGGAGGACGCTGCTTTCAGGGCAAGGAGGAGCTGGAGAGTTCTCTCCATGCCCCTGCCACCCCTGCATGAGCACTGGGGCTGGGGCTGAGCTGGGGTTGTGGCACTGCCTGTGCTTCCCATCGCCCTGTGCTCGATATCCCCAAATTCTTGCTCCAGCACAGCCACAGTGAGGGATGCATTGGTTCCTTGGGGCAGGAGCCTGTCTGGAACACTGGGACAACAGGACAGCAGAGAGGGGGACAGCACTGGGGACAGGGAGGATCACTGGGGAGCCCGAGCCTTGCAGGATGTGCCCAGTGTGTGTGCCCAGTGACTGTGCCCAGTGACTGTGCCCAGTGACTGTGTCCACCCCGCTGGCCACGGAGCTGCAGCAGTGATGGGCACTGCTTGTCCTGCTCCTGTCACAGCTCTCCTGGGGAACTGAATCCAGCTGTCAGCAAAGAGGGGATGATGAGTCAGCTCCCACCAAAGGCTACACTATTACCTAGCAGCTTAATAATGAAAACTGTCATCATTCCTGCAATAAGGAAAGATAAATAAGTTATTAAAAGAAGAGCCTGCCACCCTGCCTGGGCAGGGCACTGCGCCAGAGGGATATTAACTGCTGGCCACAGCCTGTCTGTTTGGGGGATGGAGAGGGATACCCTGAGTGCTCGAAGGAAGAGCTCTTTCTCCTCCATCTGGCTTGGAGAGGGCTCGTGTGCCTGGCACAGCAAGAGCTACCACTCCTGCTCCAGCCACCACTCCTGTTCCAGCCACCACTCCTGCTCCCACTCCTGCTCCCACTCCTGCTCCTCCTCAAAGGTGCAAAGACAAATAGAGCCCCAGGAAGGGAGATGGGGCTGGAAGGGAGGACTGAGGGTGAGGAGGGGCCAGAGCAGGCTCTGAAAATCTGATCGCCCCAAATCCAGAGCAAGGAGTGCATTAATGAGAGTTTTGCTGAGCAGTGTCAGTGGGACCCTCTGCTGCATGAGAACTGAGGGAGCAACCACCAGAGCATCCCTGTGGCAGTAGCTGTGCAGGGAAGGGGCGGGTGCAGTTTCCATGCTGGACCCTGCTCAGCTCCACAACCAAAACCACTTTCCCCTCCCTGCCGAACTCCCCTGCTTGGGGCTCAACTTTAGCACCTGTCAATACGTGACACTGCAAAAGGTACCTCTGACGTGGTGAGAGAAAGGTGTGAAACAGTAAAGGAAGGAGGAAAGAAGTGGCCTTCCTTGCCCAGCTGTATTTTACTGGGAAAACATCCACAAGCTGTTCCACCCCTGGCTGGGAATGGTGAGGCCCTGGCTGCTCTGCGGAGCTGAACAGAATAAATGACCTTCATAACACTTTCCCCTTGAAATCCTCCAATTTTCCACTAATAAACAATGTGGCTGTCAGGGCAGTCCAGTCACTTTATCTAAAAATTGCTCCTTCCTTCCTCCCTGAACAGTCAGAGAATCTTCCATGGACCCTACAGCAACACATTCCTCCCTGCTGTCTTTTAGGGGTGAGTCCTCCCCTCCCCTGGTCCTCCCAGATCCCTGGCTGTGTCCCCGTCCCCATTGCTGTGAGCTCCTGGGGGCTTAGAAAAAGCAGCTCAGTTATTGTGGCACCGCCCTCTCTCTCTGGGCTACCTCAGTGCCATTTTTAGCCTCAGCACAGCCCCTGGAACCACGTTTTTTAATCGCTGTGTTTACATGCACCTTCTGGAGCTGCTGAAGTGTCCTGACAAGCCTCTGGAATCAAAGGCTTGGAGCCGCCCCAGGGGCAGGGAGCAGAGAGAAAGAATCACCTGGGCTGCCGTGGGGACGGCCCGGGAAGGGCTGCAGGAACACGCCTGGCACGGGCGGGTGGGCTCCGGGCCACGGCCCCGCCACCCACGGCGGCGCAGGCCCCGGCACGCCGCGCTCCGCCAGCACGGCCCACAGACGCCACCGGGGACCACAGCCCAGTTTCCACCCTTGGCCAGGAAGGAGCCCGTAAAGTTAGTGAACATCTTAAAAATTAAGCATCTAATGAGGCCCATCCTGCAGCCAGGGGCTGGGTGCCAGCTGGGCGCTGGCTCCGCACCGTGCCCTGCCCGTCCTGGCAGATGGATCCCAGCGCACACACGTGGGTGTGGGGCTGCGGGGACAGAGCAGGCCCCAGGACACGGCCACCGGTTAAATGGCCTGGGGACACTGGCGGGAAGTGGGGAAGATATGAACTGACTTTGGGTTGTCTCACCAAAGCCCTGTGCTCTTCAATCCCAGAAGCATTTTACTTCCTGAAAACCCATTTGCAGATCTTGCTGTCACAGGCTCATGTTCCCTCAGCCACCAAGGGGTGGCTCTCTGGGAAAGGTCAGTCTCCTGTGCCCTCAGGCTAAAGCCAAGGGCTTGTCTGTGGAGCCATCACCCTGATGCCACAGTGTCATCTCTGTGCCACGGTGCCATGTCTGTGCCATGGTGCCACCTCCTCCATGCCGTGCATCCTCACTGCCAGAGCCAGGCAGCCACAGTCCCCTCTCTGGGCATCTCGGAGGGACCTGAGGGCTGGGCTGAGGGCAACTTCTTGAGCATTCCATCCCTCTGGCTGTGAAAAATGCAGAATCCAGCACGTGGATGAGAAAGCCCTCGGACGTCCTCACTCTTGCCACAGGAGGGGACAGCCTCATCCCAGCCCACAGTGCAGGATTTCCTCTCACATCCCCCTGGGCAAAGCTGACTGGAGCCATGCCCCCTCTCCAGACACCCCTCCCTCCCCCTGCTCTGCTCTGGCCGTGCTGAACCTGACCCATCTCTCCTCCAGGTGCTGCTCCCCCACCTCTGCCCCGGGCCAGGCCCTGCTTCCAGGGTACTTGCCCACCTTGGTGCTCCTCTGGAGGCTCTTTCCCCCAGCCTCCCTCCCCCTGGCCAGCCTCCTGCCGTCCCTGCCCTCTACTGCTCTCCTGCTGCCCATAAAAATATATAGAATATAGAACATTATTTTATGACGTACTGTAAAAAAAAAAACAACCTGGAACTAGGAGACACGTGCCAAACCTCAGCAGCACATGCAGGAATGCCTTTGTCCCAGCTGTTGCTGGATTGCCTGAGTCTGGAGGCTTTTCGGGACAGGAATCTTGTTTTCTTGATTTATTGAATTTTTTTCCTGGTGCTGGGCAGCAGCGGTGGCAGTGGCTGTGCACAGTCAGCAATGCCATCTGTCCTTTGGGTCCCATCTCCTGAGGTGCTGCCCAGGGCTCCCCAAACCAGGCACACGTAGAGCTGGGAGTGTGGCTATCAGTGGAGCTGCAAAGTGTGAGGGGCAGGGGCCTCCCGTTGTCCCGAGGACGCTGCTGCAGTCATTGCTCCTCCACAGCTCCTGGGCCTGTCAGAGCCCTCTCCCTCCTTCCTCAGGGTTGAGCCTGTGCCCATCTGGGGCCTCTCAGCTTTTCCTGGGGTTTCACTGAGCTGCTACTTCCTGCACAGGCGATTTGGGGCACCCATGAGCGGGGAACTGTCTGTCTTTCCTGTCAGGGCTGACGTAAGACCCTAAATAATCAAGGGATTCCATCCTACACCGGTACCCACACCCTGAGGTGCCAACCCCACTCCCCAGGGTGCCAGCCCCACACCAGGAGGTGCAAGCTCCTGGTCCTCCCCACTTCCCTTCCCCTCCTAGGCTGGTGAGCTTTCCTACAGCCCTTCAGCCCCAGCTCCATAAAGCTCCCGATTCATTCCACAGATATTTCCTGCACTGGGGCTTTCCGCAGCATCTGCTGGTTTGAAGTGCTCCGTTTATTCGTCCTGGGGGCACCATTACTTTCTGCTTTAGCAGTTCTGCCTGCTCTGAAGTCTCTGCCAGGCTCCATCCACGGGAGAGAAAATTGATGAAAGAATAATAATGATGATTGTTATAAATATATATTTCATTGCGGTGGCCCTCGGTGCACGTGTTCGTCACTGATGAGGAGACCAGAGGGCGAGGGGGTGCTCGGCTCCCAACAGGCTCCTAACAGCAGATGTGTGTCCTCACCCTGCTGCCCTTCTCCTCCTCTTTCTCCTCCTCCTCCTCCTCTTTCTCCTCCTTCTCTTCCTCTTCCTCCTCCTCCTCCTCCCAAGGCACTTGTCAGGACACCCCTGTCTGTTCTCCCCAGAGGGTCTCATGTGGGTCTTGTGGCCAGAAGAGCTGGACATCTCTGGATTGGGGGAGTGCCTGTGGGACATGTCCTGGGCAGGCTGGAGCCACTTCCAAGCTCAGCCATCCACTGGGATGGCAGGAACGGGGAGCGGCGGGGAGAGCAGCTGAGTTGGGGATAGAGCCTTGCAAAGTGGGGCATGGGGAAGAGGTGCACAGCAAAGTCTCCTGGCCCCTGCCTCCATTTCTCCATGGATTTCTGCTGTCATCCAGCCAAGTGGAAACAGAAATCACCAATCATTTCACCCATAAATGATCCCCATTGGCACCAGCAGCACATTTCCCCTCTCCTCAGGGGATTATCCAACCAGGGACTCTCTGAGTGAATGCAGAGGATCTTTCCCCTTCTCTTAAAGGAAATATTTTCCCTTTGTTTCTCCAGCTGTGGATAATCCCCTTCCCTCCACATCCTCAGCCACAGCAGACTGAGGATGCTCCGGGCCAATGTCCCGGCCCTCGCGGCCACTCAACCTCCTCCACTTCCATTTCCTGCTGCAGAGAGCTTCAGGTATTTCCTGTAGACACTTTAAAATTCCTCAAGGGCTTCTCTGTTTCACCCACAGTGGGATGGCCTGGAAGCAGGACAGCAGGAGCCAGGTGGAGTGGGGTACCTGGGAAGGCTTTCTATGGATCAGCATTCCTTGGCTCATTTTTCCACTGGCTTTCCCACTCAGAGCAGCCCTCCCCTCTGTGCAGATCAGACCAGAGAGTTGTACATGGGCCCTCCTGGGTCTGAATATCAGTAAATGCAATTCCATCTGCAGCAAGGATAACGTTACCACTGCCGGCTCATCCCTGCTCCAGACAGGAGCCATCTGCGGGGTGGGGGCTGTGCTGGGGGGACACACGGATGCACGGACAGCACCAGCCCATGGGGGTACTGTTACCTACAGACGGAAATTCATCTCCGAGGTACTCGATCTTCCCTAAACTCCCTTGCTGTAACTCTTCCACAGGACATCTGTTAAATCCCTCCAGGGATGGAGACTCCACCACTGCCCTGGGGAGCCTCTCTCAGTGCCTCACCACCCTTCTGGGGAAGAAATTATCCCTAATATCCAATGGAACTTGCCCTGGCACAGCCTGAGGCCGTTCCCTCTCATCCTGTCCCTGTTCCCTGGGAGCAGAGCCTTACCCCCACCTGGCTGCCCCCTCCTGTCAGGGAGTTGAGCAGAGCCACAAGGTCCCCCCTGAGCCTCCTCTGAGCCCCTTTCCCAGCTCCCTCAGCCACTCCTGGTGCTCCAGACTCTCCTCCAGCTCTGTTCCCTTCCCTGGACACGCTCCAGCCCCTCAGTGTCTTCCTTGTCTCACCAACTCAGGAAGGTGGGAGAAAGAGATGGAAATACATCAATCACCAGAGCCTGCGCAAATGTAGATGCAAAATCTGGGATTTTTCATTCCTTATCTGCTGTTAGACCAGTCATAACCTCTGCTGGAGCCTCCTCCCAGCTTGGTCAGAGGCAGCAGAGCTCTCCTGTCCCCTCGGGGTCACCGGCTCCTTCCCCACCTGCCATGCTGCTCTAGTGGTGCATCCTGCAGAAGGGAGCAGCTCCCTGCAGAGCACCCTGCTGTGGCCAGCCCAGCCTCACGCTTGCCAGCAGAGCCTTCCCAAACGCTCCGAGATCCAAATGTAAATGGATAATTCCATGGAAAACCCACAGCTCAGCTCAAGCAGCAGGTCAGGGATGCTGGCTGAAAGGCTCTTTCAGAGCCCGGAGAGAGACCATGCAGCCCAGAGGGTCTCAGCTTCCCTTGTTTGCTCCTGAGGAAGTTGGTTCTTATGGCAATTTGTGCTTCAATAAACGTGAAATAAAATCCATTCTGCCCTTTCCCTGCTGGCGTCATCCCCATTTCCCTCTGTTTATCACATCATATCCATTGCCCCGGCAACCGCGGCAGCCCAGGCGGGGATGCTGCTGGCAGGTGGGGCCCGTGCCAGCCCCACACCCCGGCACGAGGATCCCGCTGTCACACGGGTGTCTCCAGTGGGGCACACCACAGGCAGGGAGGGGGGCTGGGAACAAACCCAAGATGGGAGGAAACAGCTCCAGAAGAGGATGCTCTTGGCAGGAGCTGGCCCCAGGCAGCACCCACAGGAGTGACTCTGGAAGTGTTTGCCTGTGGGATCTGCAAGTGTGAACACCCAGCCCCATAGCCTGGCCCCGGCTCCAGGACAGACACAAACAGAACCCCCAGCTCCGAGCAGAGAGTCTGGGAGCAGTTTGGTGCCTTGCTCCCAGTGCAGGTGCCCTCTGCACCCACTCGTGCCCTCACACCGCGCGGGGCCCATCCTCTGCCTGTGCCTCCCCTGTCCTGTCCCGCTCCAAGTTCACCCCTTCACTCCCGCAGTCGGGAGCCCATTCCCGGGGGATTCGTTCCCTTTAGCCCTGTATCGGTTCGGATTCAGAGCTCGTTGTCCCACCGCTGCCAAAAGAGCTCGCGGACCCCGCTGAGGACAGCGCAGCCCGCGGGGTTCCTCCAGCTCGGGGCTTCGCCTCCATCCCGGAGATATTCCCAGAGGAGCGATAGCCCGGCCCCACGCTCCTCCCGCGGTCTCCGCCTGCCCCCGCGCGGCGGCTCCGGGCACGGACCCGCACCCACGACAGACCCACACCCACGGACGGACCCGCACCCACGGACGGACCCACGGACAGATCCGCACCCACAGACGGACCCACGGACGGACCCGCACCCACACCCATAGAGGGACCCGCATCCACCGGGGAGCCGTGCCCAGACACACGGACAGACCCGCAGCAGTTTGAGACGGACGGGGGTCATGGGGAGGGAAGAACGATGGGAAAGATGGGAAGGAAATGCTGAACCACTGGGGGAGATTTTCTTGGGAGAGAAGGAGACTACTCAGAGAGTGAGGGGGCCCTGGCACAGGTTGCCCAGGGAAGCTGTGGCTACCCCATCCCTGGAAGTGCCCAAGGCCAGGTTGGACAGGGTTTGGAGCAACCTGGGACAGTGGAAGGTATCCCTTAACTTCACCTTCTCGTGCCCATGGGGATGGGATGGGTCCTATTTGTGCTGGAAATGGAACCTGCTGGAGTCTCCAGAGGCAGCCTCATCTGGACTGACCCTACAGGCAGCTGTCTCCCTGCCCCACGCTCTCTGTGGGCACCAGAACCTCACTGCCACATGCCCAGGAGGGACACAAGGACTGCCGAGCAGCCAAGGGAGGGGGCTGCATGCCGGGGTCCCCGAAGGACCCTTGTGCAAGGCTCCACTGGCAGTCAGTGAATGAAGATTAACCAGCCGCGGGAGTTGCTTCACCTCTTATCAGAGAGCTGCTCTCCCCTCCCCTGCAGTGACTCACGCTTTGCTGAGCCCTTACCACCTCATCTGGGACGTGTTACAACCCTGGAGCATACTCCCTCTCCATACAGATGGGGACTCTCGTGGAATGTCTGCCTCTTCCTCCTCCTCCTTCCCTTCTCCCGTGTTTCTGCTTCTCAGGTGTCCCCTGCCCAGGTAACACAGCTGTCCCCTAAGCAGGGCTCCCTTTGGCTCGTCCCCAACTCTGGAGCCAGCCCTGGAAAGGGGATGCTCCCCAAAGGCTCCCCCTTTCCCAGAAACTGTTCATGCTGGTTTCTGCCTGCTCGGTTTGGCTGCCAATCCTCCCCCAGGCCAGTGTAACTCTGCCCTGCAAGGGGAAGGAGGCAGACATGCAGATTGCAGGGAGTGAGCCCAGATCCATTGGCTCCCGGTGACGAGCCGGCAGCTGACATTTCTGAGGCGCTGAGTACGTGCCCCTCGGTTGGATGAGGTTTAATTTAACCGTCTCAGAAGCACACACGTCTTTCAGAGCCGGGGACAGTGGTGACTCGAGCAGGGAGCAGAGCTAAATCAGATGTCAAACACTGATTCCTCCGCACATCTCCAGGGACTGACAGCTGGAGTCGCTCTCACCATCTGTCTTCCCTCTGCAGCCCCCAGAGAAGACACACTCTGTTAGCTGTTCCTCCAGCTAACAATGGAGACAGCAGGAGAACAAATGCATTCGTTTCCAGGCCTATGGATTTTCCATTCAGGGATTTTGGAAACATGCTGCATTGGGGAACATGCTCTGTTCCTCCCTGTAAGAGGACACAGCACCTGTGCTTTGCTGTGTTACAGGGACACCGATGAACCATCTCGTCCCCATCCCCTGCCCAGGGCACCCTTCGGGCAGGTGTGTCTGGGCTTTCTGATCCTCGGAGGAAGAACTGTCTGAAAGATTGTATTTATTGTTTCTCGTGCTCCCGTCCTCACCCCAGGCAAGCTTGGAGACCAAATGGGTTGGCCAGAATCTTGGGACACACAATAAAAGCATTTTGTCTGTAGGTAGGATACATCTTCAGGGGAACAAGTCCAGAATTAATAAACCATCAACCAGCAGCCAAGTGCGTTAACTCAGAAGTAATGAGGTCGTGGTGAATCACCGGGAGTCTGGGATGCAGGGGGAGAAACCAGCTCGGAAAAACACTGGATTAGACCAAACCTGGGTGCAAACCCTGCTTCTTTCTTCATGACTGAAACTACTTAATAGTTTGTGTTCCTGTCATTAGAGCTCCATCACAAGCTCCCAGGAAAGCAGGAGGGGGAAACCGCCGGTACCACAGGAACCAGCCCAGCCTGGGGGGACGCAGGAGCTGGCAGAGGGGGTGAGGGGGCTCCGGCAGGTCTGGTCTCTGCTCCCCTGGCAAAGGCCCCCTCGGGGATCCCAGTGCCCTGCCCTGGCCCTGCAGGGACCTGTCCCCGCCCTGCCCGCGGCCGGGGCTGTGGGTGATGCTGCTGTGCCGGATGAACTGGGAGTGAGGGCTGCAAGCTCTGCCAGCCCAACACATTCCAGGGAGCGGGAGGAGGAGGAGGCTGAGGGCACCTTCCTGCTGTCCCGAGTTGTGTCCCTCCACAGCAGCTGTTCCCAAAGGGTTCTTGTTCTTCGCTGGCAGTGCACTCACAAAACGAGGGCAGAGCATCCCTTTCCAGGAGTTTTCCAGGTTACAGGTGTCTGGGGCTTTGGGAAAATGACTCTGTGGTGGGGCAACATTCGAGTCAGAGTTCTCGCACTGAGAGGGAGCTGCAGTGGGACAAATCCTTCTCCCAGCTTTGCATATTCATTTATTATGATTTACAGGCTAATCCCGTGCCCCTCCCTGCACCCTGACAGCCTCTGCACCCACCCATACTTGAATTACCTTTTTCCATGCAGACTCTGGCTTAGACCACCCACAGGAGTGCCAGGGCCTCCTCCTACTCCCTGCCCTCCGTGTCCCAGGAGAGCCACTTCCCTCTGAGGGTCACCCAGAGGTGTGGAAAGCAACTGGGAGCAAACCCCAGCTCCGAACACTCCTGTGTGTGGCGGGCTCAGCCTCAAACCCCGACCATGGCCCAGCCGGATCTGGTCCCTGCTCTGCTGTGTCTCTGCCACACTCTTCCCCAGTCCTTCTTCCTGTGCTTGTGTTCTGGCAGGTTTTCCTCATCTTCTTCATCCAGCCACTCCAGATGTCTCTTCCTCAGCCCCTGCAGAGGTGCAAGAGCGTCTCTTTGCACAGGCACGGTGCTGCCTCATCTTCCTCCTGTCCTCCCTGCGGGTCCCTGACCCGCACTCCCACCCCCACCTCCCAGTATTTAGTTGTGCCATCAGCTCTCGAATCCCCCAGGCACTGCCTGCAGCAGGAGCATCACGCCAGGGCTGGTGAAAGCTCCCAGAGGCTGCTGGACAGAGGGTTTCTGCCCTCACTCCTCTGCCTTTGTTCTGGAAATGCTCTTGGGCAATCCCAACACTGCGGAGGTTAATCCAGGTTCTTGGGGGATATAGAAGAAAGGATATATTAGCTCTTCAAGCTGCAAGAGACAGCAAACCCAACGGACCAAGGGTTCAGACGCCCCACTTGGAGCAGTGATACTTTATTCAGCACTGATTTGCAAGTCTTTGCATTCACAACAATATTGAAATGACTCTGGTTTCCAACAACGGCAAAACCAGGCTTAGGCGGGACGGGAGGGAGCTCATCTGCTCCCGGCAGCTCGGCTCCCTTAGCATTTCTCAATAGAGCAGGGAACAATTCTGCAAACCATGAGCTAAAAAGTGACACATCGCCCTCCTTTGTTTTCCCATCCATCGGCTGAAATTTTCCTGTTCCCTAGTTCCTGGAAGGCTCTCTTCGTAATTAACTTCCCAGGAACATGTGAGCCCCACCGTGCTGTGAGTTCCTCGGCAGCAGAGGCGGCTGAGCGGGACAATCCATGGGAAGCTGCTTTGGGAACGCCCCGCCTGAGCCTGGTGCTGCCCTCGCCCCGAGGTCTCCCTGGCTGTGTGGACACGGATGGGCCGTCGGGAGAGGGCAGGGGCTGGGCACACCCCGACCCCCGGGAGCTCATACCCCGTCAGCCCTGGCAGCTCCCCCATCCCAGGGATTTTGTTCAATCCAGGTGCACTTTTTATTGGATTTTGTTAAATTAAACATGTGATCCCATATTATCTGACCCAGCTCTGAAGTCTCCCAGGCCCAGGCAAACTCTGCTGCCTCAGCTTTTCATTTCCATGTTTATTTACTGCCTTTCAGATCGCCTGGGCTGCACGGTGCAGCCTCTGATGAATAAATAACCGGTGCCCTTCCAGGCCAGATTGATTAGATGGATTTAATTAACGAGCCCAGCTCCCCTTGAGTACTATCCCAACTGAAATACTGGAACCAGCCAGTGTGTTAGGACCTATTGATTTACGGGAACATGAACAGGGGATCATTTAGTGACTTCATTGATACCATAACAAGGAAGAGGCTGCAAGGGGCTGGGTCACGGCTGGTTCATCACAGGGAGATTGTTCCTCCCCACTGCTCAGCCGAATAGCGCCTGCCAACATCCATCCGTCCTCCCCATCCCAGCCGGACCTGTGTGGCCAGAGGAGGGACAGGGAGGCAGAGCTGCCGACTCCATCTCAATGGGATTGGGTGCACACGGGCGCTGGAAACCACATGGAAAAGGCGAAATCCTGAGGAGGGCACGGCGGGGGTTTCTCCACGCCAAGGTCAAACCTGGAGCTTTGCAGGGCAGGGGAAGCAGGGCAGGGGAAGCAGGGCAGGAACACGGAGCCCACGCTGGGCTGGGGTGGAGGGAGCAGGGAGTTGTGCTGTGCTGGGGCGAGCTGCCGGGACCAGCCTGAGCCCCCGTGTGCCCGGGGCCATCTCTCTAAAGGGGACAGACGTGTGACAGGGCGCTCAGCCCAGCTTTCCCCCTCAGCTCCATGGCAGACGGCAGCTCCCGCACAGACCTCACCCCGCCCGCCTCTGCAGCACCCCGGAGAAGGTGCCGGATGGGTTTATTAATTAGTCCATTAAATTATTGCAGAAGTGATTGAGACCCACGTGTTGCCCCTGCAGGTCCGTCCCCGCCAGCCGTGGCACGGGCAGGAGCCGTGACACGGGATGGGGCGCGTGCGGATAATGAGCTGCCGTGGGGAGCATCCGGAGCCGAGCGTGCCGTGCCACCTGCCCTGTCCCTGTCCCCGTGCCCTTGCCGCCTGCCCTGTCCCCCCGCCGCCTGGCACGGGCGGCTGCCAGGCTCATCGCGGTGACAATCGTCAGGTTTTAATTAGTCTCCAACACGATTCCTGTCATAAACACTCTGCTGGGGGTTGTTTGTTTTAATTTGATCAGGGACAGGCACAGGGAGGGGGAAGAAGGAAGGTAATTAAATTTGACTAAAAATCTTGGAATGCCATTAAAGCGGATGTCCTCATTTGCATAATCCGCTCCCCGCAGCGCCCTAAACTGCCACCAGTTTATTGTGACTGGTTTTCCCCCCAAGAGGACGCTGCCCACCCGCAGAACCTGCCAGCCGAGGGAGGACAGGGATGTGCAGGGACCGGAGAGTTCAGTGGGGAAAGGGAAGAACGCCTGGCTTTCTTTAGCAATTTGGGGGGCTGTGGGTGAAGTACCAACACCCGGGTTAGGTGGGTAAAACATCAGCACCTGGCCCGCTCCTCTGCTGGAAATGAGCGCTCCAAAGCCCTGCCGAGGCGTTCCAGAGCAGCCTGGTGTGGATGCCCGAGTCCCAGCCAAGGGACAGGGGAGCACCGGGGTGCCATGTCCTGCTGGGGGCAGGACACCAGGACCAAGGGCAGGGTGACAAGGCAACTGCAGCCAGCCGTGCCACCAGATCCCGGCCTCGGGAATGCCAAAGCTCCTGGAGCTGTGGGTTCAGGCCCCTGCACGAAGCCAGCCAAGCAGCAGGTGGTGTGGGGTCAGAGTGGGTCTCTCCTCATTTTGTGGCCTTAAACAGCAACTTTTGCCCTTTGGTGCTTCTCTTTCCCTGCTTGTGTTTCCCTGTTTAACATGGAGATAATGGTGTTCCTGTGTTCCCTGCTCGGCTGTCCATAGAGCAATTACCTGGTAATTATTTCTGCTCATTGGCAAGTTGTATCTAATAATGTTTGCTAAAGGTTTGATTATTATTGCAAATGCTGCTTCTACATCTGGAGTTGGGGCTGGGATGCTGGGGAAGGTTCTGGGAAAAGCAGGTTTTCCAGGGAGAGGCTGTGCTTTATGGAGATATCTCAGTCAGAACCGGAGACTGTGACGCTGTTGGGGTGGGTTTTGTTTGGTTGGAGTTTTTTCATTATATTGATAAAATAACAAATGTGATAAACTCACACTGGGTGACAAACAGGGGTTTGATGATAGACAGTAAAAATCCTGGATAGTTTGGGAAGAAACATGAAATGCCACCAGCTCCTGGCTGGGCTGCAGAGGCAGCAGCACCTTTAGGAGAGCACCCACGGTGGAACTGCCTTTTCTAGAGGCACTGAGGGAACAGCAAGAGCAGGGAAGGGCCAGGGCAGCAGGAACCACTCACCTGCCAGATGTCCCACAGCACACACACCTTCAGGAGGTGATGTGACAAGTTCCTGCCCTAGAAAGCTTCTCACAGCCCGCAGCAGAAACAGGATGTCATAAAAATGAATTGCACTTGGGAGCAGGATCACATCTGTCGTTACTGTGGATGTGCCCTGGGAGTGCCTCGATGCCACCCCAGCTCCAGGTGCAGCAGCCACATGCACTGAGGATGGACCAGCCAGGGGAGGATGGGATCCCCTCCTGACATCTGCAACCACAGCAAGGGATCTGCAGGGTGTCATCATTCCAGTTAAAAATCATGGGACATTGGCTGTCACTGAAAGGAGAGCTGGAGCATCCGCTGAGCACCTTGCCCAAATATCCTTCCATCCTGTTCTGTAGCTGTGCCACTAAACCATCCCTGCTCCTAAGAAAGACTTGGTGTCCTGCTTCTTTCAGCACCTGGGTCCTCCCCTTGCCATGAGGACTGTCTGACTTCACTTACCTACAGGATCTGGTCAGATTTGTGCAATGTTTCCAGCATGACTCTGCCTGTGTTCCTTTTTTAGCTTCCAAAGCCTCAGTTAAAGCAGTGTTATCTCCCATTTGCCCACTTCCATCTCTGTTCTGCCTGAAGGACCTTCTCCTACATCTGAGGACAGAAAAGGAATGCAGAGCCCAATGAGGTGCCTCAGGCTGGGAGCTGCAGATGGATAATCTGTGTTCTGAAGTGGGCTGATCCCTCGGGATTCCTACTGGGACCACTCACCATCCCCCAGGACGCACGGCAGGCCCTTCTCCAAGCCAGGTGCGTGATCCCAGGAGGAGCCGTGTCTGTCAGGGTGCCAACGCAGTGCTGGCAGGGCTGGGAGCACTGCACGGGTTCACAGCCCTTTCTTTTATGTAAAAATGAATGGGTTTGCCCCAAATCTTTGTCAGCGGGGTCAGGCAGTGAGGATGCCTGAATTCCCACCTTGTCTGTGACCAGACAATGCCTGTTCCACAGGGATGCTGAAATCAGAGTGCCTGTTTGTGTGACTGCCAGGCCGGGCAGGCGGCGTGGTCTTAATCTAGAGAGGGGGAAAAAGCACCAGGGAAGCCAGGCCTGGGTGAGAACTGAGGGATCATCCCAGCGGCAAACAAAGCAAAAGGAAAAGCTGGCTTGGTTTGCTCACAGATAACGTTACCCCAGTGGGAAGGCGCCTGCGCGGCTGTGCTGGAGCGGGGGCTGCCCGGGACATGACTGCGGAGCTCTGCCATGGAGGTCACACCTTTGAAATCCCGGGACATAAATCTATGCCGTGAGGTTGCACAAGCCTTCCCCGAGCCCCTCGGGGTCTGTGTTGTAACATTTGCTGGGCTGCACGGCCCAGAGGCTGAATCCATGCGGGGAGGTGTCCAAGAGCCCTACATCATCCCGGGCTTGGGAGGAGATGCTATCCCAGGAGCTGGACAAGGACTGCTGCCAAAGGGTGGGAAATTCTTGGACCACTAACAAAGCTCATGTTGAGAAATACAACCAGAGTGTAAAGATGCTGTGACAGCAGGGAGTGGGTGATTGTACTGGGCATCACTTGTTTCTCCTGTGTTTTATTTCTCTCTCCTCATTAGCATTATAATCATATTTTGTATTAATTGCTAAGCTGTTCTTCTCTCAACCCCCAGTTTCCCTTTTCTTTCCCATTCTCATCCCCACATGGGGGGTGGTGGCAGTGAGTGGCTGTGGTGCTGAGCTGCTGGCTGGGGTTAAAACCCCGATGTGAGTGCAGGAAAAGAAACCAGTTCACTCCTATCTCCTGAGAAAGTTATCCCAGCCCACTGGAAGCCCCCCAGCATGAAGAGACTGCTTAAATCCCCTGGGACAAGAGGGTCTTTCCTGGCTGGGGCTGATTTAGGGCAAGGGGAACATTCTGCCTGTGAAGACAGAGGAGTTGCAGAGCCGCGGGGGCCCCGTTCTGGCCCAGGTGTGATACACAGTAATGTGTATTTGTGAAGGTGCACGCTGGGTGGGTGGGGGCAGCCAGGGAGGTGTTGTGTAGGTGGTGGGGGCCAGGTGAACTCCACCAGCCAGGTGCTACCTGTGCACTGAGAGCTGTGGTCGAGCAATGGAGCAATGCCTTTAGAGATCCTTCTGCCAGGGCTGAGATAATGGCCCAAGGATTCCAGGGACAGGCAAATGGTCAGGCTGGACAAGCATCACTCCTGTGCTGGGGATGGCCCACAGAGCCAGCTGGAATGGCTGCAGCTTCTCTTCGGAAGTAGAGAATGACCATTAATTTCCCCAAATGCACATTTTCAAGTACCTGTAATGAAAGACAACTGTGCATGTTCCTCCCCGTAACTGGGCTCTTTGCACTCTAAATACAGTACAGCTTCTACCTGACTGGCTAATAAGGAATGATTTTCTCTCCTTTTATCTTTAATTAAGCCAAACTGAGCCTGGCATTGCTGCTCTGTAGTAATTTCCCAAATGCAGAGGTTTGCTAAGTTGTAGGGATTGGTTTTTATAAGGTTTGAAAAGATAATCTGTAATAATGTGCAAGTAAAAAACATAAATCTCTGTTAATGAAATGTGGAGGATTTCAATAAGAAATTGATTTTAAATGTTAGTTTCTGCAAAGCAGAGGTTGGAGGAAAACACTCTTAGATTGATCAGCTGGTGGTGCTGAGCGGAGGCGGATTTGGGAGCGTGGCTGGGGTGAGCCCAAAAGCCCTGGGATGGCTCCAGCCAGCTTTGAAGAGGCTTTGGGGTGTCATTTAGTGTCTGCACCCAGCACAGCATCATGCAGAGGGGCGGGGAACCTCTTCATTCAATCCACTGGGCACTTGGGACCCGGGCATGGGGATGATGTGAGGCAGGACAGGGTTCCCTGTGGGAGTGGGGGTCCCTGAGAGCTCACATCCTTCCATCAGTGGGATGCCTGTGTGGGTCCGCAGAGTGCTGCCATCCTGCTGGGGCCCTGCAAGATGAGACGCCAGCTTGCCCTCCATCCCAGGATGGGGAGGGTACCCTCTCCAATCCAGTGCTGGAGCCCTGGCCATGGGTGGATTTGGGACGAGCCAGGGCTGCCCCACTGTCTCTGCCCTCATTAGTGCTAAAAGCAAGAGCAGTCTCGCTGCTGCCAATCCCACACTTTAGCCAAGCTCAGAGAGGACTTTCTTCCTCTCCAGGCTTGAATCTTGCAGCCTTCAGCTCCATCACCTTCACCTACTCCAGCACGTTCTACTCTATTCCCATCACTGCTTCCAAAACAGTGGAGAGAGGCGTCTGCTCCGGGGAATTCACCAGCACAATGTGGTTCTTCTTCATCGGCATCACTGATGCTGGATGCTCATCTTCCTCCTCAAGCTGCTCTCCCTGCTGCAGGTGGCAATGCCAGGAGAACCCCAAACCCTGGCAAGGCTCTGAAGCACAGCTGGATGTGGGAAATGCTGGGTTTGAGTCTCTTCACCCACGCGGGGGCAGCCCCAAGGCCACACATTGCTCAGCCCTGGGCTGCTCCGGTGCTGGAGAAGCCCTGAGCACGGAGGTTTCCTCATCAGCCAGTAGATCCTGTTAGTACTTTATTAATTGCACAGATGGGAAGAGCAGCCCCAATCCAAGTCAAACAACTGCTGCAGTTTCATATGATACAAAACAAAAGTCCCTTAAATACAAAATACCCGGCTCTAAGTGAGCATCACCTGGTGCTGAGCTCTGCCACCAGAGTTATATATTAATATTCCACCTGTACAAGTATTTATAGATAGAAAAAAAGAAACACCTTAAAAAAATATCAGGAGAAAATTCACTCCCTCACATGTTAGTTATATTTTTATATATATATATATAAAATACATATATATAAAAACACAGACTGGAGGCTGATTTGTGCTTTTCTTTTTACCAAAAGACAGACAGACAGTTACGGCCAAACTGACACTGGGGGTCCCCAGCTCATGGGTCGTGTTGCCTTCCAGTTGGAACGACGTCTGGGAATTTGGGTCCCTGCCTGAATGGAGAAACCAGGTCATCTCCTGGGTGCTCACAGCTCTGGTGAACAGTTCCTTCATGAAGGGAAGGAAGAAGGGGTGGAAAGCAGAATGGATGTCTCTGCAGGGAGTAGGCGGGCACGGGCCACATGTAGCTGCCCAAAGAAGGGCAAATCCCAAACAACTGCCCCTCCTGCCATCCCTCCTCCCTCTCTGGTATGGCCCTCAACACTGAGGGCAGCACAAAGGGGGAGCTGGTCTGGGGAGTCTCTCCCCACCTCGACGCCTCTTTCCAGGCATCGCCCTTTCCCACTCCGGCGCAGCTGCTCCGGGGCTCCAGCAACGTCCTGCCCCATGCAAGTAACAGGGCAGCTGGTTGAGCGATGGCCTTGGCTTGAAACGCGGTCCATCCGGTTTCAAGCCTCCCAGTGATGCCCAGTGCAGAGAGAGGGCTTTTAGCCAAGGAAGAGCAAGGCACGGGAGTACAGGGCTGCTTCTTCCATGAATTCAGCACCAACGCTGCAACAGGTTCCATCTGCCCCTCAACAGGGGCTGGCACTTGAGCTGTACCTATGTATCCATAGCCAGCCCCCTCCCAGAACAGCAGCCTCTTCCACTACCACACAGTGACTCCCTGGCTGTCCCCCCTGGGTGACACCACACACACAATCCCCTCCTCGCTGCCCACCCTCCACTTCCCGACCCCACACTGCGACCTGCGGACACGGCCCCATTTTCCCCGCTCGCTCCTCCCGCCTCACTCCACGCTCCTTCGCCCCTGCCGTTGCTCCTGGCTTGTGTGGGGGCCCCAGTTCCTGCCACAGGCTGCATCCAGGGGTCACCCCATGGCCACTCTTTCCCTCTGCTCCCCTGCCCCTCCTGCGGGACACCATGGCTTCCCCTCTGTGGCCCCACAGCCCCTGGGCCATGGGACGGGACTGCCCGGCCCGGGGTGGAAGGATGTTTATAAATATGTGCCTCTGTCCGCCCCCTCCACGGGCACTGCCCATGCCATGCTTCCTGCTGAGAGCCCCAGTCTGGATCCACTGGCAAGTCCACGTCTGACAGGACAGAGCATCTTCCTGGTGCCTCAGATCTTTGTCTCAGGGCCGTTGGGACTCAGGGCTGGGAAAGAGTCTCGGATCCTCACCAGCTCCATGGCACAGAGGTGGCCAAAGACCCTGTTGTACCACTCGGGAGACCGGCCCCTGGAGAAGGGAAGAGGCAGGAGGGGGTGAGTGGGCAGGAGAGACCTTGGCAATATCACGGAGCAGCACATCCTGCTGCTCCATCCCCTCCCCGGAGGGCCCCGTTACCTGAGGTCAGCCCTGCAGATGTGGGTCACCCGGGAGCGGCCCATGGCGCTGGGCTCGATGAGGTATTGGGACGTCAGCACGATGGCCTTGACCCCTCCCTCCACCGGCACCTTGTCGTGCTCCACCGACAGGGAGCTGAGCAGGCAGGCTCCCCGCGGCAGGTCCGTGCGCCAGCGCCTGCGACAGAGCGGGAGTCACCGTGTGCCCCCCGCGGGGTCCACAGCAGGATCGGACACCGGGGCAGCCCACACAGCCCGGGATGGAGGAGATAGGGCTGGAGCGGAGGGGATGCACCAAACCCAGCCCAGACCCCCCGCGCGTCCCGGCCGCCCTCACCGGAGCACCATGCAGTCCCTGCGCGGGTGCGGGGCCATGCTGTCCGTCACATAGTGGTACACCTCCATGTCCTTGTCCAGCGCCTCCACCACCCTGCTCTGCAGCAGGTCCTCGTCCCACAGGTGACGCTCCCGCAGCACCCGGTGCAGCACCGTGGCGGGAGGGGCCTCGACGTCTGTGGAGACCTTCCACAGGCGCAGAGGGTGCCCATCCCCGACCTGAGCGGACGAGGTGAGGGTCACACAGACTGTCTGTCCTGCAGGACCCCCAGTGCTAACCCCTGAGCAGCTTCATTGACGGCTCCCACTGCCACAGAGCAGCACAGTCCCATCTGCTGGCTAGTGAGGGATGGGGTGGGACCTGCTCTGGCTACTGGAGAGGTCACCCCATACACATTTCCCTGCATGTTCTCAAGCCCCTCCACACAGTGGCATTTACCTTTTTGCAGGACAGCTCTGTGTTCAGGGGCCCTGCTGTGCTCAGCCATCCCTTGAATTTCTCTGACGACTCTTTGAGCAGGGTCTGGACACTCTGCTCAAAGTAGGAGTGTAAATCCTTGCTCTCGCCCTGGCACACCAAGTCAGCCAAGGGGTGGGGATAAGCATCTGCGGCCATATAGGAGCTGCTCAGCTGCAGTAAGATGTCATGGGAGACCTGCAAGCCAAAAGCACACGGATGTTCAGTGAGGCAGAGGGTTCTTTGGGGACTTTGTGAGTGGTCCTGGACAGACAGAGAACCATAACTCATTCCCCAGGGAGTGGGGAGGATGGACATACAGCCTGAACCATCTCCTGCCCCAGGAGATGCAGCTGGGCTTGGCCCCAGGCTGATTGGCTGGTAGCAGCTGTCCTCACCTCAGGACTCCAGGAAGGTCACAGCTCCCGCGGGCAGCGCTGGGCTGGGACACCATTGCCACCCACCTGGAAGAGCTTCTTGCAGTCAGTGATCATGTGGGAGAGCCCCTGCGTCGCAGCCATGTTCTCACTGAGGTCTTTCTGGTCTGGTTTCCCCACAGTCCCCCTCTTGTGTATGGCCCTATAGATACATATGCGAGGTAGTGCTGGCGCCAGTGGGCATCTCTAGACCCCCGTGACTCTCACTGATGTCACAGAACAGAGCCAAGAGCCCCGTGTCTCAGCATTCCCTGCTGGCCCCCTCCCACGGCAGGCAGGGAAGGGGCACTGGAGCTCAGCCAGCCCTTACCTGGGCGATGTGCTTTCCTTCTTGGACACGTTGAGGTGGAAGATGGAGGGGGCCAGGCACACAGCCAGGTTCCCAGCCGTCATCTGGTTCTCCTCGGCCGAGGCGATGTCGCTCAGGAAGTAGAGCAGGGTCTGCAGCACCTCCCGGTTCTCGTCTGGCATGAGGATGATGGCAGCCTGCACCGCCTGCAGCCGCTGCTCCTTGGACACAACTGCGGGCACGGGGCAGCGTCAGTGGAGAGTCCCCACGGCCACCACCCACCCGCTCCCACCACCTCCGTCCACAGAACACAGGGACCTCTCCTCCCCGAAGACCCCGAGCTGCCCCCAGCCCGGCCCTTACACTGGTAGATCTGCAGGAAGGTGTCGGTCAGCTTGCTGGTGAAGATGGGCTCGGGCAGGTCGCGGAAGTACTGCTTCAGCAGGTCGGCCACGTCGTACGCTGACTGCCCCGAGTAGTTGACGTTGTCAGGGCTGGTCTCGTTCATGTGCCGGAGTGCCTGGATCCGGGACTTCACCCCGGACTTGCGGAAGATGCCAACCTGCCGGGACAGAGTGGGGGTGAGCGGGCACCGGCCTGGGTGTGCACCCGGGGGACAGGCAGTGACACTCCCTCCCCAAAGGGCTCATCCCTGAACGCAGAGGAGGCACTGAGTGAGGGATGGCCAAGGGGACACTGCTGGGTTCCCACAGACAATCTCACCCCCCCACTTCAGCACACCCCACAAGAGGTGAACAAAAGGACCCCAAAAGCTGTTTTTTCCCGTCAAAATCCCAGTGCTGCTGCCCAGCAGCCGCAGCCTCACCTGGTCCAGGCACTGGCTGCGCAAGTAGCGCATGGCCTGCTGGATGCTCTGGGGCAGGGGCTGCCCCGTCCGCTGCACGTTGACGATGGGCGGCACCCCAAAAACCATCTTGTCCCGGTAGTCAGGGACTTTACTGCGCTTCATGAACTTGGGGACAGTCCTGCAGAGTGGGACAGAGAGACATCAGTGCAACAATCGGTGCCCTCAGCACCCCCTCACAGGGGGAGCAGCACCCTGGGAACACACACACACACATTTCTGCAGTATTTGCAATAGAAGCAAGGCAGCTTCCCAGCAGGAATGGCAGCACCTTTTAGTAAGCCAAAATGCCTTCATACTTGGCTATGAAAAGAAACCACTGTGCTGCTCTCTTATGTTGCTGCAGCACTTTTAATGCCCCATGAACCCCTGCAGCCCCCCAGTGGCAGATTATGCCAGGAGCCCCCCTGGATGCCAGGATGATGCCAGGATGATGCCAGGAGCCTGGGGCTCAGCCCTGGCTCACACTTGCCAGAGCAGAAAGCCCTTGGTTTGGCTTTTCCCCTCCACATCCCGAAGCTGCCCCAGGCGGGGGGCACAGGGCGAGCTGCAGCCCGTGGGCCCCATCCTGGTCCCCCTTGCCCCAGCTCACCATGTCCAGGCCTGCTTGTGGGGCACAGAGTACTTCTCCATGATGGCGGTGAGCCGGAGCAGGGAGCACTTCTGGAGCAGGTTGAGCTGGGCGGATGACTGCCGGTTGATCTCCAGCGAGGCTGAGTTCAGGCTGGGCCGGTGCGAGTTCTGGAAGCTGTGCCAACGCAGCTTTCTGGGGACACATGGGACATTCCCAGCTAAGGAAACCCCCGCTGCTCTCTACTCCTTCATGGTTTCTGTCATGTCACCCTCCAGCACCAGCCAAATTGGGTGAGGAAAGCCACAGAACTCGGCAACAGCCGTAGCTCTCCTGGGGAAAGCCCCAGGGAACACCGGCACAGGGGAGGCACGTGCCTCCTGCGTTCACGCTTGTTATTAGCTAATGAAAAACCTTTTAATCACGGGTCTGTGCAGGCAGACAGGGCCGGCAGTGGTGTCCTGCCGCCACCAGAGCGCACCAGCGCCCCGCGCTGCGCTCCCCTGCCCTGCCCGCACCGTGCGGCTCCAGCAGCGTTCCCCCCGCTCCGCCCACATCTGCCTCCCGGGAAGGGACGATCGTCCAGGCCCCCGAGGACGGGATCCGGCGCTGCTCCCCAGACCCATGGGCTGTGCACCCTTCCCTGCTGCAGCAGCCCCGTCCCTGAGAGTGTTCACGGCCAGGCTGGACGGGGCTTGGAGCAATCTGGTCTAGTGGCAAGTGTCCCCGTCCGTAGCAGGGGGCGTGGAACGAGATGGTCTCGATGGTCCCTTCCCACCCAAACCATCTCGAGATTCTGTGATACCTGCAGGGTCTTGTGAGTGATGCTCCCACCCCCGAATCCCGGCGCTCCCGTGCCTCAATCTCTTCAGCCTCGTTGAGGGAGTTCCCAGTGCTATCAAAGTCACTGGCAGAGGTGCCAACATCCGACATGGACTGTTCTTCGAAATGCAGGTTGGAGGGTTCCCCTCCCGAGTCCGACTCCTCCTCATCCTCCTCTTCCTCGCCCCCTTCCTCCCCATCCAGGCCAGGGGAGATGGCTTTACACCAGAGTTCCACCTTCTGCTGCAGCCCCCACATGTGCTGCAGGATGTCGTCGAGGTTCTCGAAGGTGACCTCCTCGTCCTTGCAGAAATCCTCGCTGCTGCCGAACTCCGGCACGTTGTCGTAGACGCTGACGCGGCTGCCCAGGGAGCTGCAGGAGCCGCGGCGCCGGCGGGCCAAGCCCCTCGGGGAGGATGAGCCCTCCACGCTGCTGCTGCTGCCGCCCTCGCCCAGCCCCACAGCCGCGCTCCCTGCGTTCCAGTGGGCCAGGGAGCTGCCGCCCAGGGGACACAAGCTCTCGATGGAGAGGGACTTGGGGAAAGTGCCGGGCTTGTGGTCACAGGGGATATAGACCAGGCAATCGCCATGGCGAGCCCGGCGCTGGCACTCGGCAGCACCCCAGGCACCGCCGGCAGCAGTGGCTGCATCATAGTCCTCCAGGTAGACTCCGCTGCGTTTGGGGTCAGAGCTGCCCTTGGTGCCCGCGGGGCCGAGCAGGCGGTTAGTCCTGTACGATACGGAGAAGAAGTGTTTTTTGCTGTGGAAAGGGGCAGGTATCCCTCTTTTAGAGGAGTTGGTCCTGGTGGCTGCAAGGTCCCCATTACTCTGCAGGGAGCCCCATCCCGATGGGAGAGTGGCACTGCTGTGTGGAGCCACCCTCCTGTCTGGGCTGGGTTTCTCCTTGTCTTTCCTCCGCAGGGACTCGATCCGCTTCAGGAAGCTACGAGACCGTCGCTTCTTCAGCTTCTCCTTAGAGCCCTCTCCCTGCCCCGAGGGCTGTTCCGGCGCAGAACCCTCGCTCCGGCTGCAGCTGGAGGCGTTGGCAGTGGCACGGAGGGGGGACGGGGGCTCGGATGGTGTGGCCGCAGAGCCCAGCGTGCCGCCCGTGCCACCCACGCTGCCCACACTGCCCGTGCTGTGCAGGGACGTGGCCTCGGGGTTGGTGCTGAGGTCCGTGAGGACACTCTCACGGCTGGACACCGGGTGCATGGTGCAGCTCAGGGCCTCTGAGCCCTGGGACAGGACATCGGCGGACCCCACCCGGGACCACCTTTTGCTGTCCCTCTGGAATTCCCACCGGCTGCTGATGGCACACTGGTCCTCCTCCTCAGAGTCTTCATTCTATGGGTGGTTGAGAACAGGGGATGATCAGCTGGCTGGAGCCGAGGAGGGTCAGCACATCCCCCCACCTCAGAGGGGCACAGCCACCGGCACAGCCCCAGGTGGGGAGCAGAGCAGCATGTTCACTCCTTTACACCAGCTCGGGACCCCTTTGGCAGCAGAGGCCTCCAGGAGCCACTCTGTGCCCAGGGCAGTCCCGGAGCTCACCAGGACACTGCCCCACCACCGAGCACATGATCCCCTGCATCCCTCAGCCCCTCACCTGCCTCGAGCATCCAGGACTTACCTGTTTACGCTGAAAGTGAACATCCAGCTTCATGGAGGCACAAGTGTTCAGGGTCATCAGCCTCCTGCAAGAAACAGAGCGGCTTTACCCTGGCCCCAGCCCTGCTGCGGTCACAGGGATGGCTTTGGCTTCTTTTAATTTTCCTGCCTCAGAGCCTTGGCTGTGCCTGTCACCTGTCACTCGCTGCTGTGGCTCCACAGGTCAGAGGCACACCCGACTAACAAATGGACAATGCCAGCAGATGGTATCCCAAGGCAGACCATGCCCAGCTGCTGGGGCCACTGGTTCTGCAAGTGAGCAGGGGTGACTTGCTCCAGGCTATTAAAGCAAAATCACCTCAGAAGTTCCTGCGCCCCGGACAGGGAATGACTAAAGGACCTGAAAGCTCAGAGAGGGAGGGACAGGCGGAGACCTCCCAACACCTCCTGCCTCACTGCACCCAGGAAACGGCGCGGGGATCCCCTCCTGCCCAGCACAGCAGCCTCTCTGCCGGGAAACAAGAAACAGACCCTGTTCCCGCCTCTTCTCTGTTCGGGTGGGAGGGACAGCGCGGAGCCAGCGCAGGGACACGGGTGTGATGACGTGTCCCGAGAGCCAAGGCAGGGCTGAGTCACCCTCAGCAGCACTGAGGGACACACGGCCTGTCCAGACAGACCAGCCGGTCAGCGCCCTGCTCCGGGTGCCAGCTCTGGCTTGCCCGAGTACCCCACAGGCTGCTCCGGACAGCTCCCGCGGCTGCTCCCAGACCGCAGCTTCAGCAGCGCCGTGCCCAGGTGGAAACGCCCGGCCGGGCTGCGTTGCCCGGTACCGGGACGACCAGCGTCACACGGAGCACAAAAACCTGTTGTTTCCCTGGAACCACGCAACATCAGCAACGTTCCACGATCTGAACGACTGAGTTCTCACTGCAGAGGGAGTCAGAGTGCTGGAGCGGGCTCTGAGCCCACCCAGCCAGGGTGCAAGGCAGGCACCCCACTGAGCCCACCACCCCATCAGGCACCCCACTCCACAGTGCCCACTGCCCCATCAGCCTGGACAGCTGCCCTTGTCTGTGGCACATCCCCGTGCTGATTCCATGTGCAGGGGGGCAAGGGAGCGTTACCTGCACAGGGATTTGAGGGAATCCTGGTCCAGGAAGATGTGGTCCTTCTTCACAGCACTGATGTCAAGAGGGAATGACGACTCTGGGAAGGAAGTGACATCAGTAGCAGATCCCGAGCCAGCTGCTCCATCACAGACAAAGGGCAGCAGCAGGCACAGGAAGAGGAGGAGAAACCCAAGTGGCTGGAGAAGACCTGGAGGTGGTGCATGCCCAGGGTCCCTGGGCATGGCTCTTCCCAGATATGTTAGGTGAGGGTGATAGGGTGCCTGAGGGCCTCCATCCCTGCTCATCCCTGTGCACTCAGGGACAGCTCTGCTGGGATCGTGCCTGTGGGACCTGGACCCTCCGCCCCAAGGGTCTCAATCCATCTGTTCATGAAGCCATGGAGTGTTATCACCACAGGAAGGGAAACAGAGGGAAACACTTGGAGGATGTGGGAAGCTCTGTAGAGAGAGGCTGGTGAAGGGTATGTTCATTCCTGGTCTCCAGCACTAGCACCGCTCCTCGCTGCCCAGCTGTGAGCACTGTCTGGGGCCAGCACCTGGGGCTGGGTGTCCCAGCAGGAACCCGGCCTGTCCTTGCACGTGGGGCCTGCGCCCCAAAATAGCCAGTGGCAGCAAACAGGCTGCTCAGAAAGGCATGGCCGGGGGGCTGGTGCTGTGGGGGGCGGGGGAAGTGCCCGGCCGAACAATGGCCATGGCTGCGGCCACCGGAGCCCCGCTTCCCGCTATTGTCCAGCCAGACGGGGCCGGCTGCAGCCGCCGCTCCTCGCACCGGCCCCGGCCGGGACCAGGATCCCAGCATGGCTTCCAAGTAAACACAGCTAAGCCTGAGGCAAGAGCCACCGCCACAGCCACCTTGCCACTGCCCTGGGCGCCTGGCACAGGAGCTGGGAGTGGGAACACCAGCTGGGTAATGCCCATGCCCCGAGCATGGAGGCACCGGGACATGGTCTGCTCCAGGCAGGGCTCGCTGAGCGCTCAGGAAGGGCAGGCTGGAGCAGGGCAGGGGTTGTGGGAGCGGGGAGGGACGGAAGGAGGGAGAACATGCTGGCTCTCCACATTACCTACACTGGCTGCCCCTACGCTCCCACCCATGGCAAACACTCCCTGAACCTCTTCAGAGCTGATGGCTCTCCAAAGCCTGGCCTGCCCTTGGCCGAAGCAGCCGCCCCAGGATTCCTCAGAGCCCTGCCTGAAGGGGAAAAGTTCAGGAATGCAGGGAAGTTAACTGGCTGGTTCTCCAGGCCATGGCCAAGGGCTCAAAGTGTTACACACACTCATATAATCAAGTGAACAATCCCCTCTGTCCCCTCCTCTCCCTGGAGCTGTGGGCACTGTCCCTGCAGCCCTCCTTGGAATCTGGATGAGACACAGGCATCTGAGCAGGTACAGAGCAGGGTCAGTGGTAGGAGGCAGCTCTCACCTTCGTACAGCTGGGCATACTGGGGGAATCCTGCTGCCCGTAACCAGTCACATGCTTTCTTGGCTTCGATTTCTGGAAAAAAGCAAGGAAGCAGCCTGAGCATCCCACCAGCAACAGCAACGCCCCCAGAACACAACCCAATCCCCCCAGAGCCCTGACACCGAGGCCACATTCCATGTGCACAGAGCAGAGGAGATGCGTGGCTGCAGAGCTGGGGGTCCCACCAGCAGCAGGGTCCTGGGCAGATAGCTCAGCTGCAGCTCTCTGCCAGGACCGGGCAAAGAGCAGCAGGTGACAGCGATGCCACCTGAATGACAGGGCCATGAGACACAGTTTTAACCTTCTGATGAAACATTTTGTTTCTGAACCCACCAAACCAAACACAGTTCTTGGCCAGGCAGGAGAGGAAGATCTTTCTTTGTAATCACGAGTTCAGAGCTCATCAAAGCTCGGGGCTGATCACTTCTGCAAACATCCCCTAGAAAAGGCTGCCAAAGGAGCCCTTCCTCCCCACCTCCTTCCCACCACCCAGCCCTCCCCTCCTCTTCTTCAAGCTGGTGTTCATCCCAGTGGGCACCAGATCCCTGGCGGGGTTCCTCATCCCTCACCCAGCTGGTTCCCACCCCTCACTCAGGGATCAGCCATCGCCCAAATGAGCCCATTCAGCAGCCAGCAGTATTTCCTGGGAAATTCCTCCAATTTAGAGAATTTGAGGGAAAACAGCCCAGAGCTCCTGCAGCCATAGCAAGTCATTGCCAAGTGTCAGCACCCATCAGCCCCATGACATTTCTACTGCTGAGGGTGACAACATTTGACCTCAAGGGTAGAAAATGCCTTGGCAGCCTCAGGGTCCGGCCTGTCCCTCCTGGAGGCACCACCCGGCACAGAGTGGGCTGAGGCCAGACCCACCCAGCACTGGAACACCCCGATTCCATCCCCATCCGCCCACTGCCTCGGCCCAGAGCTCTGGCTACAGTTTGCATTCCCAATTCCAAGCTTACAGCAGTGAAAAAAAAAGCTCCAAATAAGCAGCTCAGTTCAGGACAGGACCAAGCCAAAATCCCAGACCCAAATACTTGGCAAGTTTTGGGAAGAAGTTTTGGAATGAGCATCTGGATCTGGGTCCAAACCTCACAGCTGTCATTAGCCATGCCATGAGTCCTGCCAAAACCCAGGGCTGACCCCTCCTGCCCCCAACAGGGCTCAGACCCAGCAATCCCAGTGGAGAACTCAACCCTGGAGCTATCCCGGGTCAGCTGCTCCATGTGGAGCACCACATCCCTCCCAAAGAACCCAACACCCCGTGGGGAGGGCACCCTATGTCTGCATCTGTCCAGCAGGAGGGCACCAAGACTGGTGGTCCCTGGGAATGCTCTTTGGCCATGCCAGCTCTGGAAGCAGATCCCTCCCACACTCCTGGGGTGGGCAGGACCCAGGGCCGGGCATTTCCCACAGCCCCTGCCAACGGAACCTGCCAGTTCCCACTCCTGCTCGACTCTGCTCCCACTTCACTCCCAATGGAAATCCCACGGGGTCAATCCCAGCCAGCAACTGCAGCTCCGTGTGCCCCCAGCATGAGCAAAAACACCAACCTCCCACCTGTGCCAGGGATCCTGCCCCAGGGATGGGTCTGGCGGAGGGCAGCAGGAGCAGGGCCGTGGCAGAGCTTACCCCTGCCCGCAGCGGGGCTCAGCTGGTGCCAGAGCATGGCCGGGCACCGACTGGGGCCACGCTGGAGCCCGGTGACAGCCAGCGTGGCCACTGCCACCCTGCCAGGCCGAGAGCAGCCGGGAGCAGCCGGGGCCAGGGCTGCAGCAGGATGCTCTGCACGGGTCTGGGCTCAGCCACCACTCATCCTGGTGGAAACGCGGAGTCGGAGCACGACATTTCCTTCCCTCCGCCGCCTCCCCCACGCAGGGGCTGGCGGGGGGCCAGGGCCCCGAGCCTCCACCTCTCCTCAGCTCCCAGGCTCTGCCTGCTGTGGCAAGTCCTGCATCTCCCCAGAGCCCCTCAAACAGGGAGAAGGCCCCTAGAGCAGGGGGGCTTTGACAGCCCAAGCTGAGCCCTCCTCATGTAGAAGTGCTGTCACAGAAAAGGTTTCCAAGTGTCCTGTCCCAGAGGGAGCCAGCAGCCAGCTTCCTCCTCTTCCCACCCTTCCCATGGACGTGCTTTCCCAGGGAAGTGCAGGAAAGGCTGGGCAGGCAGACACTCCTGCCGTGGGGCATGGCCGGACACTGGGCACAGGGTCACCCATTCCAGCCGTGTTCCCAGCCCTCCCTGTCACCTCTCAGGAGCCTCCCAGGCAGGGCAGGGGAATGGGACCTGAGCCCAGCACACATCCCTGGCTGCAGCCTCCACTGGGAATTCAGCCTGACCCCAGGGATTGCTGCCCAGAGATCCTCCAGCCCCCACCCAGCTCAGCTGGAGCCCCAGGCAGCAGTGACAGAGATGGGTTTCCAACATCTCCAGGATTCTCTGATGTCTAATATAGGCTCACCAAGCACTACACCCACCCTCAGCAGGGCACAAAGAGGGTCTCCTTGCTTCCACTGGTCAGAAGACAACTTCCATGAGCATAAAGCAACTCAGTATCTTTGAGATCTGCAGTTTAAATGGCGCAGAAGTCATCCCATTCAGCTGCATAGCGGGAGGAGCAGGCACAGGGTACTGGCAGAGTCCATGCATCCCTGAGAAACAAGGGGATAAATCCCACCAGCTTCCTGACTGCAGACAGGGAAGGTAGACCAGCAGTCCCATTATGTTTCGTGCTCCAGAGGAAGTTCTCTGTGGGAGATGAGTCCTCAGCAAACACCTGGACACCCCCACAGGGGAAACCAGCACCAACATCCTCAGTGGAAAAAGCTCCCAATGGTGCACAACCCACCAGAGAATCCCCCCCCAGCAAAGCCTCTGCCCTTGTCTAGCAGCTGCTGAGGCTGGATGGTATTTCCCAAGGAAAAGGCATGCACAGCTGCTCTCCCATCCCCTGCACCCAGCAAGGGGCAGGGACTGTAACCCAAGTGCCACCATGGTCCATCAGACACGCCCCCAGTGGGTCCAGCTCCCCCCATCCTGCCCCTCCCCCAGCCAGGGAGCCCTGACCCCCCAACATCTCCAGCAAGGGGTGGAAATCAAAAACGAAGGAAAAGGCTCCCATTGTGCCAGAAAAATGCATGAAAACCAACACTGAAGTGGAAAAAAAAGGACAAAATTCCCCAATCCCCCTCCTGCAGTCACTGCACTGTGGCATCTCCCGGGAGCAACCCACTGGCAGCTCCAGCAGGAATGGCTCCTGGCTGTGGGGTGTCTGGAGCCTGACAGCTCTCGCTGCAGTGATTTTGGTGCTCCATCCACCCCACCCTGGCCTGGAACAGACATGGACAGGGAAAAGCCCAGGACATTCCATAAAAGCTCTAAAATAAGCAACCTGGAACACCGGAGGCCAGCAGAATTCCAGGCGGGAAAGTCACTTCCCAGAACGCCAGCTCTGCACTTTCACTTCAACAATCAAAACTAAGAAGGAGAAGTCCCAGGCCAGGCTCCCAGCTTCCCACAGCAAGGTTCCAAATCCCCATAAAATGTCCCACACAGCCAATTAGTGCGCAAGGAGAAAACCCCGCCACAAAATTGCTCGCACGTTACCTCATGGAAAGCTGGAAGCAGCTGCCTGGCACTGCAGGGGAAGCTTCAACCCCAGCACCAGGGGGAGAAAATTGCTCTTTTTTCTTTCGTTTTGGTGTGATTTCTTTCCATCCCGCCTGAAAATAAAACTGCCTGCAACAGGGACTTTCCTTCCTGGCTGTACGCAGAAGTTTCTTGCCGGCTTTTTACAGGAATGACAGAAAGCCCCAACACCTCTCCTGAGCCAGGGGGATGTGCCTCACTGCTTGAGAACAGGAGCTGAAGCAGGTGTGCCATGGGAAAGGTGGCAGTATCCTACTGATGCCAAAGGTACCGGCCTGGCATGGCCAGGGACAGAGGGACTGACTCCGCCTGAAGAAATCAGAGCTGCCTCCCTGAACGGGACATCACTCCCACAGCAGCCAAGGGCCAACCCCAGACCCTCCCAGTGGGCTTTGGAGGAAGCCTCCACACTGCCCTCCTGGCACTGGGCACAGCTGGGACTCACTGCCCACCCAGCTGGGCTCTTGGGGCAGGAGGCACACAGAGCCCCACACAGCCAGGGGCATCTCCCAGCCACGGGCACCTCCTGCTCCCAGCTCCCACTCAGCGAAGTGCAGAGGTTCTGGAGCTGCCAGCACAGACATGGACAGGGCACATGGACAGGAATGAGGAATGCTGTTGGATGTTGTCCCAGACATGGCACGTTTCCATAATTAACCTTCACACGGTAAACAGGTCTCATAAGCTTTGGGAACTGCTCCTTGCTATGTCACCAAGCAGGAATTGCTCAAATGCCTCCTTCACCTCCAGCTCTCAAATGTCTGAGGCCATCGCTCCCTGGGGATGGCACCTAGCAGGGGGGATGGCACCAGAGCCCTCTGCCACCCCTCCTGTCCCAGACAGCTGCTGTGTGGTGCAGAACACAAGGGACATCCAGGGGTAAATATGATCCTAGAGGTTGCACAGGAATTGCTGGATGATGTCTGCGAGCACTGGCTGGTACAACCCAGACAGGAGCCCCTCTGGCCCCCACGGGGCAGGGAGACTGTAGCTGTTGGATGTCTGGATCAGATCTGGATCATAATCCATGCAGGGTGGGCATGGAGACCCCCAGCAGCACTGCCACAGCCCCCCAGAGCACTCCCCCGCCTTATCTCTGCCCCGCTCATCCCTCGGCTGGGCTCCAGGGCTGTGTGCGACTGCCCTTATCAGTTGGATGTGGCAGCTCTTGTTTCCTCCCCTCAAACGAGCCCAACAGCAGCCTCAGGTCTGGTTTATTCTGTTCCAAAAGCTCAGCCAGGCCTTTGCACGCACAGTGTGCAGAGCTTTGTGCTGCACAACGCAGGAACACAGCCGCCAGGAAACCCAGGTGATGCTGCCCAGCCAAAAGCGGCTCCTGCCCTCGCAGGCTGGCACCTGGGAGAGCAGCTGGGCCCAATCTGCACAGGGAACACCTCTGCTTCCACAAACTTCCCTCAGAACAACCTAAATTCAGGTTTGCAGCCAGTGTTGTCTTTAATAAAGATGAGAAGGAAGCACTGAAGCAGACACCTTAGCCACAAACAAATGAGGCTTAGGATCCTTATTGGAATCATGGAATGGTTTAAGCTGGGAAAGCCATCTCAGATCGAGTCCAGCACTGCCAAGGCCATCACTACCCCAAGTCCCTTCTTCACACCAACACATCTTCACAGACCCCACAGGGCAGGGTTGAACAGGGGACAGCCACGCTCAGGGGCATGGGATGCACCAGGAGGGACGGATCCGGAGGGTCTGGGACATGCTGTCCGATGGACATTGGCAGCAGGACACAGTGGGGTGGCAGAGCCCAAGTCAGCATCCCCGGCACTGCTGTGATGGCTACAGGAGTGTCCTACAGCATACTACAGGTTCCTGCTCCCCCAGGCAGCCCCTCAGAGTCCTGCAGCCCCTCTGGCCTACAGGACACCTCCTCCCAGCAGCTCCAGAGCATTCGGGAGCAGGAGTGCTGCAGCAGCTCAGGGGTTACACATCCCACTGCTCGGGCTGCAGCTGCAGAGCAGATGTCTGCGGGGAACAAGGGATGGAAAGAGAGAGGAACAGAAACAAAGGGCCAGGAAGGTGAGGACCCTGATCCGTCCTTGCCTCCCCCACCTGCACTTCTGCAGCTGCTCTGACCCCAGAGGAACAACGGAGAGGGCAGGACTGTCCCACTGTGCCAGGAGCACACAGCAGCAGCCCCCCATGTCTGAGGGGAAGCAAGGCGGGAACCTGGGGTTCCATCTCTGAAAAGGCAATGGCAAACCAAGCTCAGAGCAGAGAGAGTCTCTGGCTCCAGCCCACCCTGTGCACCACCCCGAGAAGGTCTGTCAATGCCAGCACAGCCACCAGCCACCTCTGTCAGATCCAGGCTTGGGGTGAAGTTCCTGCCTTCTCTTTGGTGTTTGCTGAACCCACAAAGAGAAATCCAGAAGAGAATCCCAGAATAGTTTGGGTTGGAAAGGACCTTAGAGATCATCTCATTCTGGCCCTCTGCCACGGGCAGGGACACCTTCCACTAGCCCAGGTTGCTCCAAGCCCTGTCCAACCTGGCCCTGGACACTTCCAGTCATGAGACATCCACAAGGAGCAAGATGAAAACAGCTACTTGGATACTGAAGAAAATTAATCCATCTTGCCCATCCTGCAGTCCACCCTTTCTAAAATTGCACTGTTTTCCTGTTGACCATCCCATGGATCTCACACGCACTTTGTTTGGACAAGTGGACGCCGTCACTCCGAGGGCAGCCAGCGGTGCCGGAGCTTCAGCAGCACCGGGCACAGCATCCATCACCCACCACAGGTGCCGGCCAGGCTGCACCTCCCTCTGAAGAGTGATCACATCTCATGTTTCTTTACATGGACAACAGCAAAAGTCCACTTTTCACCACCTGGAAGAGCGTTAAAGCCAGCATGGACTGAGGTCAGCGTCCGGAGTACTGCACGCCGGTGCTGCTCGCGGCACAGCACTCTCACCCCAGGCTGCACGAGGCCCAACACCAGCCACCACCAAAGGCCAAGGAAGGCCAAGTCAAAGGAAAACACCAACAGTTCTGCTAAAAAAACAGAACCAGCAGCAGCTCTGGCTCTGCAGGGAGCTCTCAGCTCCAATCACCCATTGGAGCATTTGCATCTCCAATGGATGTGACCTGCTTGCAGCTGCTCTCCTGCTTCCCACGCTGAGGAACGACCCCCAGCTCCCACTGCTAAATCCAGGCACTAAAAAACAGTTACTTCCTTAATACACGAGGGAATTCCCTCCTACTTTTATGCATTTATTTAGCATAAACACGTGTGTTACCAGAGGAACCCATGGAGCAGAATTCCCTTGTGGTTTGCGGCAGCTTTTTCCATATTGTACAGAATCACAAACCCAGCCCGTTCCTGGCTGAAGAATGCTCAGGCTCCAGCAGCTTTGGTGGGAGCCCTACACACCCCCAGGGACAGGGAGCCCAACCCACGGCTGTCACACCCAGCCGGTGGCCACTGCCACAGCCCTGGCATGGGCACAAGCCCTTGCAGGAAGGAACAGGCACGGAACTCCCAACAGAGGCACGAAGGGTTACTTTAGGGCTCTCTTCTTCCCTTCTGAAAGGCTGCAATACAAAAATAACCCCAAATCAAGTATTTCCCAGCTCTGCACAAGATCCTGCCTCCTTTCCCACCAGCCTCAGCTTTGGTTTATCCACCAGTCCCTGCTGCCCGGGGGAAGCACAGGTGCCTGCATGTGCTCCTTGCTAAACACCCGAAATCCCATCCCACAGCAGAAAGATCTGCAAAATTCAGGAGTTTCACCCCAAGGAGTCCTGGACGTGCAGCCGAGCACAAGGCCCCCTCAGCCCGCGGGAGTTTCAGGCACAGAAGCCCCGTCCGTGCAGGGACCGCTCTGGGCACAGCCACAGATCGAGGCATAACCCAGACTCCGAGTCTCAAAATGCAGCCAAGGGACATTTCTGAGGGGGCCGCAGGTCTGTGTGCACCGGGGTAGGGCTGTCACCAGCTCACAGGTCTCTCCCATCGGGACCCCCTCCTGCTGCACCCCACACCCACCGGCACCACTCGGGCATCGCTCACCGCAGCTCCGGGGGCATTTCCACCCCCACCCCACAGCTCCAAATCCCGCTCCCTTCTCTTTCCTCCTCTCCCCCTTCTGAAAACTGCTTTTAAATCAGTGAATTGGTGTCAGCAGGTGATGCCACATCCCAGAGCACGGCTGGCACCAGCACCATCGCATCCCTGGCCATGCCGGCTGCTGCCCTCACTGCCTGGCAGGAGCGGGAGCCGGGCTCACACAAAGGGATTTTGGCTCGGGCTCAGGAAACAATCGGAGATCAGGAGGAGCTGGCACGCGGCGCTCCCCGCGCTCCCACCGGCTTGGCTGGCTCTGGCAGAAATAAACCCAAATATTGCCAGGGCTGCAGGTCCCTTCAGCGGGGAGCAGAGCGGGGAAGGAAAAGCCCCACGCGCTGTGACTGAGGCCAGCCCGTGCTCTGCCACTGCCATCGCCCCTCTCATCCCTGCCCCGCTCAGCCGCATCCCCGGTGCCAGCGCCGTGTCCCACCAGGGCACAGGGCTCCCTGCACACCCCGCTGCCGCCCCGCTCCGGGCACACGCTCCCGCAGGGCGGTAGCTGCAGAGCACTCCAGGGAAAAAAAGGTGAAGGAAATTCTGGTTTTCAAGAAAAGATAAAAAAACCCCCCGACAACTTAACAACAACACAAGCGACATCTCTGAACCCTGCCCTCGCCCCGCTGTGTAAAAGCCAGAGCAAACCGCCCTGCTGCACAGGAAACGCTGCTTCCAAGAAATTTCTAACAAGAAAAAAGGTCATTTTACAGCTTTTCCCACCTCCCCTGAGAGCGTTTGCTGGCTGGAGCGTCCCAATCCAAATACAGAGCTGGGACACGAGCAGACTCACCATGGCAGGAGCTGTTAATCCCGGCTTTGTTCATTGGAAACCGTGGATTAAATGCATAGAAAAGTATCAGCATGACCTCCAGCCTCCTTCATGCCCTCCTCGGCCACCCGGCACTGTCCACTGGCGGCAAGAGACCTTCCCACAGGCACTCCATGGCAGAACTGCGATTTCCCCGCGCAGGGCTGTGCCGAGCCGAGCCGAGCCGAGCCGACGTGTCCCCGGCAAACAGGACATCCCGGCCCCGCTGGGCTGAGCGCCGCGGCGGGGGTGGGAGCGGCCGGGAGGGCTCCATCCGGTACCGCTCCCAGCCCCGCTGCAGCGCGGGCAGCCGGGGCTCTCCTGCCCAGCGCAGGACCCCGGCCCAGCCAGGTGAGCTGCAGCTTCTCATTCCAACCGGAGGAATGAGGGTTGGGAGCCAAGTGTCCCGCACGGCGGCACCGTGCCGGCTCCAGGGAGCGGGGCCGGTGGGAAGTTTGACGCTGTCCGGCAGTACACCGGGAGGGAGGAGAGCGATGGACACCCCAAAACCCCCTCTCATCATCAGACGCCAACCACTCGAACCACTGGCCGTGAGCCCCAGGTGAGGCTCCTCTCGGCCGGCTGTTGGCAAACAGCAGGGGCTGCCAGCACGTTCTGCGCGCAAGGGACGGGAAAACTGACAGCCAAGGCTGAGCCATCAGAAATTTCCCAGTCCCTCAAGATACCAAAGACGAATAAAAGCTCAAAAAGATGGTTCAGGGACAAGAACAGGAGGAGTGCCTGCAATCTGAGATATCCAGAATAAATCACCCAATTCCCTACAAATTTCTGGTTTGTGCTGAGCCCAGTGTGCTCCACTTGCCCTGGGAATGCTTCTTCCCCATGCAGCAGGACTCGGCTCACATCTCAGCCCAAAGCAGAGGGGTCAGCATGGTCCAAGCAAGAAGCTGTGGTTGACACAGGATTAGGGTCCACAGTGAAAACCACATTCCCTGTGTCTGTACTTCCCAATCCGGTGCTTTGGCACAAATCATTCCCAGAACGAGCTGTGAGATCCCTGCAGCTGAGCACTGTCTCACCTTGCTTCTAATTCCCAGCCTCTCATCCCTATCCAGGGATATGACATTGGAAAGCATCCTGCCCGCCCTCAGCTCACACCTGGCAGGTCAGACCCTGCAGACCCAGGCCCCAGGGGCTCCCCAGCCCGTCAGACCTCGCTGTCCCGACAGGCTGTGGCAGCGATGGATGCTTAGGCCCACTATCACCCCAAAAACATGGGGGGCAGTCAAACCCACAGACAGGGGAGGAAACACAGCAGGGACATCAGGCTTGGGGAGGTCACTGAGTCAAACAGGAGCACATGGTCTACCTCGTTCTTTTTTCCCCTTTCTCCCAACTGGAAGGAGACACTGTTGGGGCTGGAGTGGAAACTCAAGGCTGCCCGTGCTTTATGGAGCTAACAGGAGATGCCACGACAGCAGGACAACGACATTTTGAAGAAGTTTTAAAGGATGTCACAGTTTTTCAAAGAGACAAAGGAACACTTTAAAAAAATACAGAAGTCTCCTTGCCAGGAATGTGGGCAGTGTCAGGGAATATTATAAAACAGGATGCAAATCTGGCCTCAAGCAATATTAGAGGCTCTTGCGCTGGCCTGACAGTCAAGACACTGAATCCCAATGGATGACCAATCATGGGAATGGCAGAGTCAGCTTACGTGGTCCCATCTGTCTGCCTCCCAGCAGAGAATCCAGCACAGCCAGGTCTGCCCGTGCCCTTTTCCACAGCTAAGCCCACCCTGCACCTGGGCATAGACCAAAATGGGGCCCTTTACATAAAAAACAGCATTTCTGAGGAGCCAAGGCAAGCACAGCCTTGCAGGACACAGCGGACAGCCATGGATCGGGAAGGATCCAAGAATGCATGAAGGGATCTGGGCTGCTCCGTGGCCAAAAGACAGTCCCAAATCCAAGACCTTTGCTGTAAGCCAGGTGAAACGCTTCCCAGAGATGGTTCAAACAACTCTCCCTCAGTTTGGTTAATTAAGCAAGCACTTCCCGGCCTTCCGAGGGATTTACAGGCACAGGAGCTCGCAACCCTGGCACAGCTATTCTGGCTCACGGGAAGTTATGACGCCAAACACACCGGAGCCGGAGCGGTGGCTGCCGACAGCAGGGTCAGGAGCAGAGGAACAGCTCCCGGGGTCAGGCCAAGGAGAAGCCCAGGGGTCAGCAGGCAGCAGGAAGTCCCAATTCCACACACCAACCGCTTGCAGTGGGAAACAGAGGCCAGTTACTGGCAGAGCAGCGCCTTTGGCAGGAACGGGCATGTTTGTTCCAGCTTCCCTTCCATGAGAAAGCCCCTCTGTAAGGAAAAGATTTGTCACAGCAAGACCTGCTTGGGGTTTTCTCATCTGGCCCCAAGTGCACAACAGCCTCGCTGGTGCTCACAGCCAGCCATGGTGAGGATGGGGCTGCTCGTGGGTGGCAGATCCCCTCCTGATGGTGGGCTGATGCCAAAGCTGGCAAAGGCTCCAGCCTGTGCTCAGTGCTTCCCAGGGCGATACTAAGAACACTTCACCCTAAAGACAGTCGTTCTGGAATACCCACTGCGATCACACAGGGAGGAACCTCCACAGTCAAACCCCCACCACAGTAGCTGTGCACAGCAGGGGAGCCATCCCCAGCAGCCGCACTGCATCCTTCAGAAAAACACTCTAAAATGCTCATCTTTTCCCAAGCAAACGCTCCTTTCCAGTCCCAGCAGTGTGCAGCAGTTGCCTCACTGGTGTTTCTGAGGAAGCCTTTGCCTCAGCAAAGCTCTCCCTCAGTGCTGCTGGCTGACGTGCTTGTGGTCAATCAATCAGCTCACACCCTTCTACAACTTCGCCCATCTATTTTTATGACCACTAATTCTTGACTCACATGCGAGTTTTCAGAAGGGACCCAAAGCCCCAGCGCACCTCAGCAACCTCAGCATCATTGGGAACGAGCAGCTCCTGCCCCCAGCCCCCATCCAAGACAGCCCGACCTTGATTTGCCCAGCAGCCCCAGAGGCAGTGCCTGGACACACGGCTGCTCACCCAACCCCGCCTCACTGAGCCACGGCCGTGCGCACACGGCCGGCCACGCTCCACTGCCCGGCCTGGCACGTGACAGGTGACACTGACCCGTGACCGCCACACACAAGGACTCGCCGCTCTTCCCGCCGGCTGCTCACCGAGTGTTTCATTCCCACCTGCCCTCGGGACTGTGGAGTGCCACAAGGTCCCTTCAGGCTGAGAGCACCAAGTGGGGCTGCAGGAGCTGGTCTTTGCTCTCCCCAGTCTCCAGAGCATTCCCAGAAAGAGAGGTGGGATACGGCATCTTCTCCCACTTCCACTGTAAAACACCCCTGCGCCCATCCCCATGCAGGACCTCGGCAGAGCTGGAGATGAGCTGAAGGGGAGCAGTGCTGGAAAAACAGGGAAAGCACTGACAAAGCCACCAGTGCATCACTCCATGCCACAATGGGCTGAGGAACCTGGCCAAGAAACACAAATGCTCAATAATCCATGGAACCCAGTCTTACACAACATCCTCCATGCTGCCAGGAGCCCTTCATGGCTCAGTCCCTGCTCAAGGAGCAGCACGAACCACCTGAGAGCAGGTAAATCCCAGGTGAAGCAGCTGGGCAGGTGACTGGCTCTGCCAGCACAGCCAGAGAACAGCCCAAGGACAGCCAAGATCTCTGTGGGCACTGGCAGTAAGGAGAGACTGGGATCTCCAAGGATTTGGGTTCCATCCCGAACCAGCACTGAGCACTCAGGAGGAACGTGGCCCTGCCAAGGCACGTCCTTAACTCACAACTCATGTTCTTAACTCACAAAGTTTCCTTCTGTCCTTGGAGACCACCAATAAAATATCAGTGAACCTTATCAAACAGCAATCATTGAGACTCCTGACCTTGCTATCTCTGCCTTCTCCAACCACTGTGGCCAAAGAAACTGAGACACGAGACTCAGGCTTCTTCCTCAGGACCCTGCCTGGGGGACCCCAGCCCAACCCTCAAAGCAAAAATCGACACCCAAAGCAGGGAGGGAGCAGGGGCTGAGGTGGGGGCGGCCAAGGCACAGCAAAGTGAGTTTGCTTTGCTGAGGAGGGCAGGAAGGAAAAGCGTCAAACCACCGAGCTCAGCCAAGGGCCTGGCGCTGCTTCCGACCACAGTTCTGCAGAACCTCATTAATGAGCCAACAGTTGCAGCTCCCCAGCCTCTAACAGTGTACACAGAAACAAAAAATTAATTACAAAACAATCCCTGCTGCTCAAGCAGGTGGGAAGGCCATGGAGAGCAGGAGAAGAAAGGCACCCTCACAGTGTGGCTGCAGCAGGACGGTCGTGCCCGAGCTCCAGGGACAGCGTGACCCCCGCCACGGCTTCCTCAGTCGGAGGAAGAGATTTGGGCACACCCAGCTCCTCTCAAAGCAGGCTCTGCCGGTGGGGAAGAGCGACCCACCCAAAACTCACCAGGTCCCAGCCTGCTCCTGCTGCACCTCCCTGTGCCCAGGATCCTGCAGCCATCCAGAGCCGGCTGGAGCCGCAGCTGCCAGACACTCACCAAGGTCAGGCTGACAGCGGCCGCGTGCCCAGGGGAACGTGAGGCACAAAGCTGCAGCTCACCAACAAACTCCGACTGTTAACACTTCTTCAATCCCACACCATATTCCTGCCACCACCACAGGGATCACAGAATCAGAATCTTGGAACTACAAGACGGTTTAGGTTGGAAGGGACCTTCCAACTCATCCAGTTCCACCCCGTGCCGTACGCAGGGACACCTTCCACCAGATTGGGTTACTCCAAGCCTCATCCAATCTGGCCTTGAACACTTACTTCCAGGGATGGGGCAGCCACAGCTTCTCTGGGCAACCTGTGCCAGGGCCTCCCCACCCTCTCAGGAGAAAAGTTATTCCCAGTGCCTCAGCAGCACCTGAGGGTCACCTCTGAATCCTCTCTTTGCATTTAAACACTAAAAAAAAATAAATTTAAAATTAAAAATGTGTGCTGCTTCTTTTGTGCTGGGAACTGTCCTCACCACACCAACCAGCACCACCTCATTTTATTTACCCCCTCTTCCCTGCTTCCTGCCATGCAGACACCGTCCATCAGACCAGCGCCACCTCCGTGCCTGGCCCAGCACAGCTTGCAGGTGATGTTTGCAGCCAGCCGAGCCAGCACCCTGCCAGCTCGCTGCCTTTGATCTGAGGCAGCCCCAGGGAGCTCCCCAGGTGCTTTCAGAGGCTGCCTACAGAGCACCAGCGCTCCCAGTCCAGCCATTGCATGTCTGGGACCACCGCTCCTCCGGCTGCCGGAGCGGAGCGACACCCCAGCACTGCTGGGGCCAGGAGCCAAGGCAAAACAATGGGAACCATTTACAGGGCAGGAAGCTGCATCTGCTGGATGAAACGCTATCTTCAAACAAGACGTGTTTGGATAACTCCAGTTTCATAACTCGCCTCTTCCGATGTTAGGAAATCACGGTAATAAAAAGAAAACAAAATGGGGGAGAAGAAATTTGGCACGGGGAACATCGGGGAACAGCTCGAGCCCCGGCACTGCGTGGAGGAAGCCCAGCCTGTGGCATCGGGGTCTGGCTGCAGCCCCTGCCCCAGGATCAAGGTCTCATCAAATATCCTCGGGGAAAGAGTTAAATCTGCACTACCGACCCCAGGGGCACAGTGAATGTTGATGATCTGGTGCATTACCACGTTGGCTTGTTTGTCTTTTCAGTGGAAATCAAAGCCATCCTGGGGGAGGGAAGACAGCTACACCACGCACAGGATATGGGGTGCAGCAGCTCTTATCTTCATCATCCTAAAGACAGTGGAAGGGATGGCCTGAAAGCACGCCCGACACCCCGTGGATGCCAGCTCAGCCTCACCACAGCGGCAGCAGCACTGCCGGGGCACACGTGGGACCCTGCAGGACCCTGCTCCTCGCCCTGCTGTGACAGCCGGCCCGGCCCGCGCCTCCCGCAGCTGCCACCTCCACAATTCGGGACAGGGAGCCAAAAGCTGAGGTCACCCGGCTCGGCCGTGGACCCTCCCCAGCACCTACCTCCTCTCCCCACCCTCCCCAGGCCAAATATAAACTTGCTTACAGGAAATGCCTTAAAGAAAAGGCACCTCCCTGCGTCCCGAAGAATGCCCAGAAAATAAACTGTCTCTGGACATGAAGGAAATGGCTTTTTTTTCTTTAAATCACATTGCAAAGCTTTAACCCCTTCAGTCCCTGCTGCAAATGCAGACCCCGTGTGCCTCAGGGAATCTCAACATGTCTGGACTCTGGATTGGTGACACGAGAGGAGCCTCTTGCCAGAGGCCACCTGTGGCATCGCCAAATCCTGAAAAAAATGCCAAAAAATCCAGAGTCCAAACATAAAATTTCTGTCTGGCAAGGAAAGCACGCGATCCTCTAAAGGGGCTCATAGCTGGGGACCCACTCTTGATTTAACAAGGCGCTGGCTCCGTTCCCAGAGCCACTGGGCAGAGCAGGAACTCGCACAGCTGTTGGCATTGCTGGAGGTCCTGCACTGCAGCCAGGGGACCAGGGGGCTGCGCCTGTGCCCCCCTCCCTACCCAGACCCTTCCTTCAAGGGCCCTGAGTGGGGTGTGTCAGTCGCCCCCACTCCGAGGGTCCCTCAGGGAGTGTGCTGGGATCCCTGGCAGACGGAACTGCGGCTCCCCAGCTTCCTGCGGAGGGCAGGGATGGGGCACCCCGGCGATGCAGCCCCCTGCAGCACCCCCAGGCCCCGCAGCTCCTGCCCTGTGCCAGCCCAGCACTGCAGCTGCTCCAGCCCAGCAGGGACACACATGGAGGCTTAGGAAGCACAAACGCTGCCTTCACACCAACGCCCTGACACCAGGCACAAGAAAGCAAAAAGAGAAGAAATACAGGAAATCCAGGCCGTGGAGAAGCAGCTGCCTCAAACAGTCAGTCAAGGACAGAGCAAAGCCAACAATCCAGTGTGGAGAGGAGAGAGCTCACTCTCCCCGGTCCCTCTGCCATGGGACAGGAGAATAAATAAATAAATAAATAAGCTCAGTGCCAGGATCTGGCAGTGTTCCCATGCACTCACAGGTCACAGCCACAGAGAGGGTGATTCCATTCTCTCTCTACAGAGGAGGACACTGAGGCAGGAGCAAGGCCAAGGGCACAGCCAAAGCACTCCCTGTGTCACCAGCCCCCCAGTGCCTCCCTAAACATCCCCTTAATAACCGGGCACTTGGGGCTTTCAGCCTCAGAGGCACGCCGTGGTTTGACCCAATTCAGCTGCTGCTGCAAAACGCCTCCAGTGCCTGCCGTGGTTTGGAATTTCTCGGCGCAGCAGCGGCGCTGGAAGAGCTGTGAGGAGGTGTGAGGCCAGGCGTGGGAAAGGGAAGCATGGGGTCAGCTGCCACTTGGCTGGGAAGCAAACGTCCGTCCAGAGCAGCAGCCAGGGCTCAGGGTTCAGCAGCAGATCACCTGCCTGGAGAAGAGAGGCAATTTCTGCCTTGTCCCTCATTTTTCACTTCGTGAATGCCCATTATTTTTAGCTGGGGGAGAACCACTGCGTCCTTGCTGCTCCCAAGAAAGCAGCACCACAGCTCCCAGGACTTCATCCTAGGAGAAATCACACAGCCACAGTCCATGCGTGGCCCCCAGTGTGTCTGTGCCCAGGGGGCTCATGCCAGTGGCTCTTGCCATGCAACAGCCATCATGGGAATTGCTCAGGAAGGCGTCCAGAGGCCACGGGGCAACCCTCCTCCTGGAAAAATAGAGCTGGAACACCAGCCCTGGCTGCCCAGATGTCCTGCTCTTGCTCAATGACACTGATGAAATGAGGTCAAGTGCACTCTGCGTCACCGCTGTGGGCACTGTCCCACAGCCTTGTGACACCTCTGCCCGCCCCTGCCCAGGGTCAGTTCCAGTTTCAGCAGGAGCAGCAGAGGGAACCGGCCTCCAGCCAACCCTCCGAAATCCCGCAGAGCAAACCCCCACCTGCAGCCTCAGAACCACCCCCGCCCCCAGCCTGGCCCCCTGCCCCAGCCCAGCCTTCAGCACTGGCAGCAAAGCCTCGTCCTCTTCACCCCTCTTCCTTTTTTTCTTCCTTTTTTACTTTACAAGCCAGCTTTCTTGTCCTCTCCACCCACGGGGCAGGAAATCCCCCAGCTGACCCAGGCTGGGGGACACGGGATCCCTCGGGTTCAGCGCCAGGATGCCCTGGGAGAAGCCACCAGCCCCTGTTCCCGCTTAAGCAATGGGACTAAACCTTGACTGCAGCACCCACGAAAATCCAGATGTTCTCACAGGACCACGCCAGAAGCCAGCTGTCCCAGGACTTATCCTGATCACCCCACCAGCCTCGCCTCCCCTGTAGCCCCCCAGCCTGTGACACTGCACCCCTGCTGGGATTCCCTGTGCCTCCAGTGCAATGGGTAAGGACTGGCTGAGCCCCTGGGGAAGGTCCCCTGAGCTGTTAAAGTTGTTCCCAGCACCGGCCGTTAACGTTTGCTCTGCCTGTAACTGGCACGGGGTGACAAGTGCCCTGTGCTGATAAGGGCTCTGCAAACAGCCGGGCCAGCGCCCACGTGGCACGGGGACCTGTCAATGATTAACCCAGCAGCCGCAGGGGACAGCAACAGCCTGGGGACGCGGCCACCCATGGGTGTCACAGCACCCAGAGACATGGGGGACACATGGGGACCCACGAGGAGCCACATCCCGTGGGATCAGGGTCGGCGCCTCGGGGGGAGCATCGGGCAGAGGGTGACGAGCGTGGAATGGGGCAGAGCGAGGCCAGCACAGCTCCACACTGACAACGATCCCCATGCAGAACATGCAGGTAACGAGCCCAGTGAATCAGAAAGCAAACAGACAATGAAGATGCAGAAGCCATCACCTTCCGGCACCAGGAAAGTATCCTCTTACTGGAAATGTAGGGACAGACCCTGTCTCTTTAAATCCCCACGCCCAGCCCCGCAGCCTGGAAAGGTTCACATGTTCCCGAGGTGCCTCTCCAAACGGCAGGAACCAAAGGGCCGCTGCAGCTCAATCATTAACCGTGCGGAGACCCCCGGCCTCGCTGGAATGTGCCGCCGCTGCCGGTCCCCTCCGGAGCTCCGCTCAAAGGTTCACAGGTGCTCCTCTGCCCTGGCCACCAGTCCCTGGAGGCTCCGGCCACTTGCCAGCACAGCTTTCCTCCAGTGCTAAATCCCAGCGAACACCTCTGTCACACACCCCAGCAGGGCTGGAACAGCATGTGCAAGAAGGGAGGTTGAGAAACAAGAAACCCCAACTTCCAGGGAGACATTCCCATGCTCAGTTCACCTGGGACACGGTTTGGGGAGCTGTTACTCCCCGTGGCTCCTCTTGCCTTGGAGTACTCTTGCTGCTGCAGCAGGACGAGCATGGGCACGGCATGGGATGGGGAAGACTGGCAGGAGCAACAGCATCCCAGCTTTTACAGCCCTCACGCCACTTCTAAAGCTTTTTACATGCACAAAACCAGCTCAGCTTTCATCCCTGGGCTCTGGCAATCCTTGTCACCAAACCCAACGGGCAGAGGGATGGAGCAACATCTCTGCTATGGGGCTGGGGGGAGGGAAGGAGACCCCCGTGTTAGGGGATGCTCTGCTGGGCCAGGGAGATGAGCCCTGGCACGAGGCAGGAGTCCCACCACACACAGGACCGCCCAGCTCCTCATGCATCAGGGCCAAAGCGACCTCCCCAAAGGCATTCCCTTCCCCGCAGCCCTGCTGCCAGCGTGCTGCCTCAATTTGGGGATTAAACTCCCACGGACACCAAATGCAAAAGCCCTTCCAAAGCCACACCAAGGGCAAAGGCAAATCCCAAACCCCTGCAACAGGCAACAGTCTCAGGCTTTTCATGGGGTGATCACTTGAAAGAAGGAGACTTGGTTCTTCCCTCCACTGGCAGTGATTTACCCTCGGCACCGCCTGCTCCCCTCAGTGCCAGCCAACTTCCCAACTTGGTCCTTCTGCCCAAAGTCACACAGCAATCTCAGCATGCCCTCAGGGAAAGGGCGACCTTTCGTTCCTCCACTCACTTCAATTGACTCTGAGAACCTTCAAATCTTTTTGAAATTAGTACAAAACTGAAGGGAAGTACTGCCGTGCCCTTGGGCACAACCACATTTTGTTCTCTTACGAAACTGAAGTGCTGGCAGCCTGTCCTGTGAACGCACACTGGGGTTTGGGCATTGGAGGTGGTGCAGACAAGGAATGCTCAACGGAAGCACAGCTGGATTTATGCAGTCAGTCTTTTATCAGAAAAGGATTTCTTGGAGGAAGTGTGAGCACATGGCACGAACGTGGGCTGCTCCTCAGAAGCAGCTTTGATACCTGCTCTGTGCTGGGACTTTGTGTTTTGCCACACACAGAAAATACTAACAAGCTTTAGGGATAAAAATCAGCTTTCAGCTGATTTTTCCCCTGCAAGAATGGAGTGAGACTGACGGGATCTGAGCTGATCCGTGGCCCCTGCTCCTGGTGGCACACGCATGCTGCGAGTGGCAAGGGGCAGCTGCACAGCCACCTCCCCAGCTGGGCTTTGGTGAGGTGCAAACAGAAAAAGGCACAGCCACAGATAAGAGTTCATGTATGCAAGTTGAAAAGAGTGTGGATCTCTGCCAAAAACTCACGATATGTACTCCAACACCCAGGGACTGTACAAAGGTCTTTAAGTAGAAGAGGCTCTGCTGCCCTCGGCACATGGAGCATTTCAGAACACAAACCACAATCCAAACGCACAAAGAGCTGGTGTTTGAGCTCGGCACGATCAAACGGTCCCTGAGGAAGGAGCCTCTCACCTTGCCAGCACCCTTCTCCAGAGCAGTGCTGGCTCACAGTGTGACAAATGACACACGCACGGCAAACCCATCCATCCCTACCAACGACAAAGGGCTCCAAAGGAGCCAATCCGCTGGAAACGCGTCCATGGCACTGAAAGGCAGACATAGAGCCCAGCCTCCCCCGCTGCAGTGAGAGGGCCTGATCTGGAGTCTCCTGACATCAGCGCGGTTTCTCCAAGAGCTCTCTGACTCTGAGTCAGATGGCAAATCTGTGTTTTCCCAGCCAACGGGGTAGTTGTCACTAATCCCAGGTAGAGGAGGTGAGGAGGAGCCCTGGGAAAACCCAGGTTGCCCAAAGCCCACATCCCATCACAGCCCTCCTGAACCCTGCCGGCAGCGCGCGGGTCAGCGGGGCCGAGCCGGGAGCTGAACGGGCCAAACCTGAACCCTGCCACTCCAACAGCAGCAGCGGATTCTCGCCCCACACACTGCCGTGACTCACCCTGGGAACGACAGAGGGGGATCCAGTTACTGCACGAGGCTGTCAGGAGCTGTGTACCAGCTCCAAGCTTCTCATCCTCCCCAGCTGCAGCAACAGCCACCTCACACAGGCCCCGTGTCCGTCCCGGCACGGACACAGGTGCCAGAGCACACACATCCCACCTGGCGGCATTCTGGTGCTGCTGGAGCCAGCGGGGCTGAGCAGCGTTCTCTGGAGCCACAGGTGAACCACAGAACCATTCAGGTTAGAAAAGCCCACTGAGACCACTGAGCCCAACTGCTCCCCCAGCACTGACAAGGCCACCACAAACCCATGTCCCCAAGTGTCACATCTACACAGCTGTTAAATCCCCCCAGGGACAGTGACTCCACCACTACCTTGGGCAGCCTGTGCCAGGGCTGGACAGTCCTTTCAGGGAAGAAATTTTTCCTAATATCCAATTAAATTCCCCCGGCATAACTTGAGGCCACTGTATCTCTCCGCCACCTCCTGTCTACTTACTCCGTTACACACCGAGCTGTAAGTGATTTCAGGAAGGGATTCTGCCATACATGTGCAGCATTCAGAGCACAGCGCAGCCCAGCCCGAGCCAAGGAGCAAAGCCACGAGGTTTAGCAGATTGCTGGATGCTCTCTCCCGAAACCCCCCGCCTCCTCTCCCCTCACTCCCCGCGCCTAACCGCAGGTTCCCGATTTACCTTCAGGCTATGCCCCGTCCAGCCGTGCTCTCGGGGGACCTGTCGAGGGAGGGGGAGGACAGGGTTCTGGAGGAGGATGGAGGGTGCAGAGGAGGACCCCCGGTGCCCGGGCCGCCGCGGGCAGCGGGCGGGCTCGGGCAGTGCCAGCCGGCGCTCCGGCTGTTGTCGGTGTGAGCGCGGCCGCGGCAGGTGCGGGG
>VZRS01008233.1:0-65219 GCA_013398055.1 Ifrita kowaldi
GAGGAGGAAAAGGAAAAGGAGGAGGAGCGCACGGTACGTGAGGGGCGGCGAGCGGGGCTGGTCCCTCCCGCTCTCCCCGAACCTGTCCGCCGGGGCCGGGAAGACCGAGGAGAGGAGGAAAACGGAAAAAGCTGTGTGGGGCTCGCTTGGCTTCCGGCAGCCGACCAGGCCCGTGTCCGAGCGGGACGGGCCCGTGCGGGTCTGCTCGTGGCTCTTTCACAGAGTCTGGAGAAGGGAAGGCTGAGAGGGGATCCCATCAATCCATACAAACACCTCCAAGGGCTGCCAGAGGATGGTGCCGGGCTCTGTTCCGTGGTGCCAGGGACAGGATGGGGAGCAGTGGCCATAAAATAAAGCACAGCAAGTTGCAGCCCAGCAGGAGGAAGAACTTGTGTCCATGGAGGGGCAGAGGCCTGGAACAGCTGCCCAGGGAGGGCCTGGAGTGTCCCTGTGTGGAGCCATCCCAAGGCCAGCTGGACACGTTCCTGTGCCACTGCTCCAGGGGACCCTGCCTGGGCAGGGGGCTGGGCTGGGGCAGCTCCAGAGGTGCCTTCCAACCCCAGATATCCTGGGATTCTGTGATTCTTCGCAGCTGCCGATTTCCAGAAGCACACAGCTCTGCTTCAACCCTGTGTGGGAGCTGTGCACTCCTCACGTCTTCCACTAAAGGTGGTTTGCAGCCCATCATCAGAGCTGAGGCACTTGGGGAATTGCAGAAACACCTGCACTATCTGTTTCCTGCTTTTCCTGTTTCCTGGCATCCAAGAGGCACAGAGCAGCAGAGCCTTGGGTTAACTGCTGTTGAAAGTAATGTGTTTCAAGTGCTAATAAATAATTTTTGTCGTGGGCAGACAGTATGGTGATGTGACTCAGGGTCAGATACTGGAAAATAATGAGCATTGCATGAGGTGCTGTGTCACTTGCGTTTCTTGTTAAGGAGAGGTGTGATCTGGTTGTAATGGTTACAGGTTATTGTTGTGATAGCCACTGACAGGACAAAGGGAATGGCTTTAAACTGAAGGAGTGGGTTTTGCGTAGATAATGGGAAGGAATTGTTCCCTGTGAGGGTGGGGAGGCCCTGGCACAGGGTGCCCAGAGAAGCTGTGGCTGCCCCTGGATCCCTGGCAGTGTCCAAAGCCGGGTTGGATGGGTTTTGGAGCGCCTTGGGACAATGGAAGGTGTCCCTGCCCGTGGGACAAAGATGAGCTTTATGGTTCCTTCCATCCCAAACCATGCTGTGATTCACTGATTTGTTTGTGGTGCTGCAGTGCTGCCTGATGTCCACAAGCGCATTAAACCAGCTCTTTTTATGACACATCCTCATTGAAATGGACAAGGGGACAGCAGTGCAAGTAAAAATAAACAAATTATCTGAGGAAAAAATTATCTTTAAAACCCTGGGAGAAAACACTTTGAGGGATAGGGAAGGTTTTGAAGCTGTATTTTTGGGCCAGGGAGAGCTGCACAGCACTATGAAGGAAATACATGTTAAAAGTGCAGCTCAGGGGATGACACCACCATACTGGAACCAGTCCAGCAAAGAGCCCCAAAGATGACTAAGGGTGTTTGATATACGAGGCAAGGCTGAGAGAGCTGGGATGAATCAGCCTGGAGAAGAGGAAGGTCAGTGGGATCTTCTAAATGTCCATAAATACGTGGTGGGAGTGAATAAAGAAGATGGACCCAGACTTTCTTCAGTACTGTGCGGCAGCAGCACAAGAGGCAACAAGCACAAACTGATAGGTGAATGTTTCCAGTTAAACGGGGGAAAAAATATTCACTGCTATGGTAATTGAGCACTGAAACAGGTTCCCTAGAGAGGCTGTGGCATCTCCATCCTTGGAGATAATCAAAACCCAAATGGAAACAGTCCCCAGCAACCTGCTGCAGTTGACACTGCTGGGAGCAGAGGGAATGGACCAGACAATCTCCAAAGGTCTCTTCCAGCCTCGGCTGTTCTGCCATGTCCATGATTCCCTGATGGAATTGAAGAAAAGTCTTTGTTTTCTTTAGAGCAGTAGTTTTTTTTTCTCTATGCTTTGTTACTTTACTATTCAGTTGCTATAAATTAGTGAAATTTATTTGTGTTCTTTTTATCTGCCAGCACTAACATTCAGTTTACTCTGCAGGTATCCTGTAGGATGGCAGGTGAAGAAGACTTCTTTTTGGAGGAGAAAAGATTCAAGCAGTACTGTGAAGACTTTGTTAAATATTCACAGCGGATAGGAGATGGCTGGGAGTGGAGAACTAGCAAGGTGAAACAGTCAGAGTGTTAACTTTTAGATACCCTTGGTGCACTTTTTGAACTGTTGACAACCATCACAGGCTGGAAGATCCTTTAACAACACACAAAACAGATTTTTTACACAGCTGGTCCGAGACCATGATAGTGCATAGGTGTGTTGACATGAGGGTTCAGGCCAGTGCATGCGTTGAATAGGCTTGTGGATCTCTGAATCCTGGCCAGTCTATCAAAACCCTTTTTCAGCTGTGGGCAGGACCAGACGATGAATGTGGTGTCACTGGGAAATTCAAGCCCTCCTGCTCTGGGCAACTACTCCTGGTTTTATACCCAAGGTTCACTTTAACCCTTTAGGCTGAAATAGCACATAGCCTTTGTTCTAGATCCTTGGCTTAGTATTTTCATTACAATACCTGCCAGTTGCATACAGCAACCAGAAGTATCTGCTACTGTTAATGATCAGTTCTCATTATTTGCTGCCTCTCCATAACTTTCAAACCTCTACAATAATAATTACATATTGTTTCTAGGTCATTAATCAAAATTTTAAATAGCACAGGGCTAAGACTACTCTCAAAGGACCCCATTAGAATCACTTCTTTCATGATGGTTTCCCCATTTTTTAAGTTACATTTGAGATCTGTGAATTAATAAATTTTCATCATATAGCATGAGTCAGATAACTGTGGGATTATTTTAATTTTATTTTAATCTCCACTTGTGAAATCAACAGATATCTTAGGGAATTCTGAGCGTGTGTTGTTCCAACTTGTACGTTTATCAACCACACATGTCTTTTGAAATTACACCGACAAATTCTGTTTTCTTTAAGAAAAATTCATTTACTGTACATATTTTTTCATTTACTGAATTCTGTATGACTTTTTTTAGTTTGCTCAGGATAAGATCAAACTAATATGTGTATAGGTACACAAACTAGCCAGTATATGTATTATAGTGTATAAATATGTATTGATACAGTATATAAAGATGTATTGTAACAGTATATGAAGATATGTTGATACATGCTGGCTTTCTCCAGCATGTAGGTTTTCATGTTCTCTTTTCTGTGTATTCTTTCTATTGTAGAATTTTTTTTTTTTTTAGAGTTTAGTGGCATTAGTGGTTTCCCGTGCTTTCATGAATTTTGGGGAGAAAAGTCATGCTTTTTCTAATGTATGCCATCATTTTTACATATGTAATTGTACATTTATATTTGTAACCCTTCCATCACAGACAATCACAATTTCGGTAAGAAGGAGAACCTTGGACTTAGGTTTGTTCTGTTTAGGAGTTTTTAAAAGAGTGCAAATATTAGCCAAGTGTTACAATGCACCCTTTCTTACAGAAAACCATTTGAAACTTTAGATTTCAGTCCAAGGCTATATTTGTGAGGATTTATTCAACAAAGAAAGATGCTCTGAGCCTCTACTGGGAATTTAATACATGGGTCAAAGTCTGAACTTTCTGTGAAATAAGAAGCTTTGCTGGAAATAGCAGAATGAGATAGATTTTTGTTCTCCTATAAAAAAATTCTAAGAGGGTTGTTTTCTTTTTTTAATGGGCCAAGTTGGCGACTCTGTGATTTCAGTGTGTGATAAAAACCTGACCATGGAGACCATCCATTTATAGTGTGGAGTCTGGGAAGAAAGATTTTCCTCAACAAGATGTCTCATTGTCTTTTTTCGGTGGTTTTTTTTTTTTTTTTTTTTAACCGGTATATGTGTTGTGGGTAGTTTGGGGCACTCTTAATTTTGCTGATGTAATGCACTTGGACCCCATTCCTCATTCCTGATGCACGTGAATAGACCCATTGATAGCAGTGAGACCACACAAGTGAACCAGGCTGGTAGAACTGTGTTCCTGTGTTCCCGTGTTTTCTGTGGAGATTAAATTTAGATGATGAAATACTCATTGTTCTCGTGGAGCTGGCTCTTGGTGCACAAGCTCACATGGCCCAAGCAGAACCCTGTATTTATAGCTGTAAGTGAAATGTTCTAAATGATGTTATTTTTATAATGTGTTTTCTTGGTTTGGGTTTTTTTTTCCACCGGAAGAAAGCTGTAAAAAAGCCAGGAGCACCTCTACTGCAGGAGCTGGTGGAGCTGAAGTTGGGTGGTGCCGTTAGGGATGGGTGGTTAAATCTTGCTGTGGAGGTTGAGATTTAACTAAAGCAAACGAGGCCCTGTTTCTCTCTGCTTTACGTTTGTTTTGTATTTAGTGAGGTTAATCCAGGTAATCACACCGAAAGCTGCATTAGTTCCCTTTTGCTTGTGGTACAGCTGCAATAGGAAGGGATTCCCTGTGCACATTAGTGGGATCAAGGTTCTGGCTAGAGCTTTGATTGGCAGGGGTACGGAAGTGTGCAGAGTCCAAAACACTACAGAGTGCAACAGGAGGGACGCTCCTCCTTCCTGCCTCCTCTGGCACCCAGCTACAGAACACAGAGACTGCTGGCTCCAGGTCTCCATTGCATCCATCCATCCATCCGTGCATCCATCCATCCATCTGTGTTTTCTCATGGCACTCACAGAATGCAAAGGCTGTGAAGATTGCACTCCTTTGGGGGGAGGAACCGGTTCAGGGAGGTGGAGGCTCTGTCCGACCCTGCTCTGGCAAAGCTTGCTGTGCTGTGGGACATTTCACCTCTGTGGGTGGCTGCAGTGCTTCCTCTGCTGCTCTTAGTGGGACAAATACCTGTGCAGGTATCTTTGCTCCTGCTGACGCTGTTGGGAAGCTCCATGAGGAGACACTTGAGAGGGTGTTGAGAGTGAAAGAAATGGATTTTCTATCACCAATTTAGGCTTAGTTTTTCTTTCACCGTTCTCTGCACACTGGATTCCTCCCTGCACAGGCTGTACTTGGCTCTGCAGCCAGGACATGCAGAGAGTTTGGTGGGTTCATGCTCTTAATGAGATTTATTGAAAAATAAGACATGCAGTAGGAGAAGTTGTGAGCAATGTAATTGCCTATGGTGTTGTTCATGCTTAAAAATCAGTGGAAAAAATACATGTAGAGAGCATTATCCTTTTTTTTATGTGTGAAACTTGATCAGAACAAAGTAAACAAGTAGCTCATAGTAGATTTTGGAGGTACATATAATCTACAGTGTCTTTGGAAAGAGAGAACTAGTGTGTCAATATAAAACCTGTGATGGTTTAAAGGTCAAAATGAATGGCGTAAACTGTGTCAGCAATGACAGATTAACCAAAGACTTAAATCATAGTTAGATTTGCAGTCTTGTCAAGTAATTTAATGCTATGTTAATGAATTTTGTAGCGAGACTGTTTTGAATAGAATCCTTTCTCATCAGATGTTGTGCATATGCTCTCTGTTTGTCTAAAATAAAATGTAATGAAACAGCTAATAAACCCCCAATTTATTTGTTTCCTTTGAGGAATAAATTCTCAACATGCAACTACTGTTCTTTGTGTTCTGTACATGCTTTCTTCCTTTCAGAGTGTACCTGTTGTTAAATGTTTTCTCTCCTCTTGCTTCTAATTAAAAAGAATGTGCAAGTAGACAGGCCAGTAATGCAGGAGAGCTCCTAAACCTTTCTTCTGCCGCTCTGGAATTGTACAAGGACCCTTTACAACTTTGGGCTCTGTGGCCTGGGAAGCAGAACGATAAAATGGGAACTGGAGAAGGCACAGCTTCATCTGTTTTCTCTTACATTTGACCTCAGAGGTGATCAAGAGAAGGAAACTAGTTGTGTTTCTGCATACATAAATTCTGAAGTGGTTTTTTATTTTGTTTTGTGTTCAGAACTTTGTAAAGTTAGAGGGGGAAACAGAGCAAAACCAAACCATCCTTGCAAGAGTTGGGAAGTTAATCCTGGCATGAGTGCCTTGAAATAGGTCAAAATCATTAATAACTCCTTCTCTCTTCATCACCTTGGTGCACTGCCTTCCTGTTCTTTGGCACTTATCCTGATCCCCAGGGAGCAATCGTCTTATTCCATTAATAACTGTATTAAACTTTATTTTTGCTGTTCAGGTCTCTGACTTCCTTCTACACCAAGAACTGGTGTAAACTATCTGTGAGAAGGTGCTGAGGAGCACTGCAGTCATCGGTGCCTATAAAAAGACTTGGAGCCTGTGCCTAAATACCATGCTCTGTTTATTTTCTAGAACAGTGAAGGCATTTACCATTTTGGTTACAGAAAATTTCTTTTTTTCTTTCTCTTTTTCTGAACACAGGACCTTGGTGATGGTTATCTTAGTAAGACACACTTCCAAGTAAGAAATAGACACATCCCACCAGACCTCGAGGAGAAAAACAATGATAACACTGAACCAACATTATTTGCACATGTTGAAGTAAGTACATATTTTTAAACTTACGTGTTTATAAAATAAATAATCAAAAACCACTATGACAGTCCTTCCAGCAAGACTTCAGATCTGAGGTTATCAGTGGTTTTTAATTAGTTATCCTACAGTTATAGGAAAACTAATTAATACACCTCATTGAGGTGTACAGCTGTATTGGTGATGAGAATTGGCAAGAAATGGAAAAGATTCCAGCATCCTTTATGAAGGTGTTCTCCTGATAGGATAATCTATCTTAGCATGTTGATTCACTAACATTAAGGAAATTATTTTGTGTGTGTGTTTGGAAAAAGATGAAACATCAAGATTTATTTATCTTAGAGGTAAAATGTTCGCTAAAAGAATTAAGGAAACTTCGAGGTTAATATTAATTTGAAGCGATAGTTATTGAATAAGGCTTTTATACTCAGTGGCTACTTTTCTACTGTGGAACTGACTTAAGAGACTGAGCAATTTTTTGAAACTGGTGGTGGGAAATGAAATGGCCTTGGCGTTCCTGAAGGAGAATAAACATCTTTCTTCCAGAAAATTAAAACTGTTCATTAAACTCTGGTTGGACTGATCTGAATAATTATTTGCTTGTTTGAGTCTGCATTAGACCTCCAGATTATTGACTAATCAGGATATAAATGACAGGGATTCCCTCCCTTGTTATGTTGTTACCATAAATAAGAAAATAAATCTTGGATTATAATAGACTGAAAGCAATGTGTTCTGTGTTTACTAGCTGTTGAATAGGTGGATGTGGCATACTTTGCAGTTACCTTTTTCTGCAGTTCCTTTGCTTTTTTCATCAGCCCTCTGATTGCTTTTTTTTCCCCCACAGAAGCTCTGGTACATTTAAGACATTTCTGGTATGAAATGAGTATTCTTTTGGCCTGGTTTCTGAAGGAAATGGCACTTAAAACAATTGTGCTATTAGTCTGTGATACAGTCATTTCTACTGATTTTTGAGCTCACTCACAGGTTCCAGCTGAATTTTAAAGAGGGCTAGATATGCAAGTCATTTAATGAGTAGCTGAAGCATTTTTCAAGTTTTCCTTTAAGTTGAATTCTAGTATTTTGTAAAAAGAAGGTTGATATCAGTGCTTCAGGGGTTGTTATTTAATTGTCACTAACAGCAGTGTTTGTATACTTCAGTCCTGACTTGTAACAGCAGATTACTGTTTATATTGAAAATTGCTTTTGATGACTGTGACCTTTTATTTTTTTAAATAATGAATCAAGTCTTCATTACAGAGTGCATTTTAAAAGAACATCTGTAAAAAGCTATTGAGTTCTTCTTCTGGAAAGAAGGTGTCAGTTATAGAAAATGTCATAGAACAGACTTCAGAATCTCTAACATACTGAAATGGAGTCTTAAATACACTACCGTATTATAATAAATAATACACTGAAATAAGATTACAGGCCAAGCTTTGTGATTTATCAGGATACTGAAGTGAATAGTCCTTGAGATATTTTGAAAGATTTCTTTGTTTTGAACCGCAGTAGTGTGCAGGTTGGAAGGAGCCTCTTCGAGAAGGAGCCTTTGTACCTGTCGTGTAGGAGCAGTAAAGATGAAGAGTGAAGCAAGAGAAAGGTCTTAGACAGTTATGGACGGTATAAGACCATAAAGTAAAAATTATTTTTTTCTTCAGAATATTCAGTGCCTAATAGAGATGATGTCAAATTTACATTCTTCATTGAACTGAAGGGTAACCAGACTGTTAAAGTTATTTAATCTATCAAGTAGGAAAATGAAATTTGCTATGGATATGTAAAGTAAAGCTGTGTGTTTAACACTAAGAAAGATGAAAATGGTGACTGTAGAGGGGTTACATTTTCTTAAGCACAGTAGTTCCTGTGTAAGATGCATGTTCCTTTTCACAGATATTGAATGCTAGAGACCAATTCCACTCTAATAACAATCTGTTACTTAAATAGGTTTTGGGTTTTGGTTTTTTTTTAAATATATGTTGTACCCATAAATCATACAGTATTATGGAATTAATGCAATCTGTTTGAATAAGTTACTGAAATACAGTCTGATGAAAAGCAAAAGTTGTGGTCTTGGTAGTTTCTTCTGGCTATATGCATTCAATATTATTTTATATATCTGGAGTTTAAAGAAGCTCTAAATAAGAAATTAAACTCATTTTGGAAAAAAAATGGCCATTGACTGTTAGTTGCGTATTTCACAATTTTCAGTTCCAGAATTACTGCTGTGATCTTGGTTTTTCTGTATTGTATCTCTGTTATTTGTATCTTATTGGTATGTTTCCATCTGTCTAATCTGATCTCCCCAAGGTGTGATAGATACGATGCATGTGCCTGTAATAATATAATTAACTAAGAGCAGTAAGAAAGGAAAAATACGGAAATTAAGATCTAAGTAATCAACATTCATTGTTAGGAACAACCATTGTAGACAAAAATAAAGAAACTCTGTACTGTGGAATATGCCAGGGCAAAAGAGGCCAGAGGATTTTCCTCTCCTCGGTTCAAAGGTTAGAAATAGAACGTTAGTTTTGGCAGACAAGGTGAAAATTTGGTGGAAAATCAGAGACAGATTTTTGAAGTTGGGTGAAGTTCTGGAAAAGTTATCCATAGTGAGGATTTAACTCCTGTGTAAGTGACTGAACCCAAGACACATTGAGAGGGGGTGATGTAGAATAAATCATAAGTATATCCTGTTGTAGTGGGGTACAGTTAGGATGATGAAACTGCAGAGAGGCAAAACTATTATTGTTCTACTCATTTTTAGTCTGAAGAGACACTGAAATCTAACGATACAGTAAAGAAAATACACAAATAGCCTGATGTAGCTTTATTCAAATACGAAATCGATTATCAGTTATGATAGTATCAAAAATGTGCTAATATTATGGGATCTACTGAAAACCTAACCAATTTACTTGGAGTTTGTTTCACCTCATTGATCAGTACGGACAGTTAATGTTTCCAACTTTCCATCTCATTGACTGGTGTCTAAATATCAGGGGCCTTCCTGGCGAAGGAGTGATGAATAACTTCATAATCTGGTCTTTTCCACAGAGCAGTCTGTATTATGTCCTGGTTCCATTTATACAAGTTGTGTTTTCATCTGAAAACCAAGAATAAAATTCTGTGTGGGTTTCTTTCTGCTTATTTTAGATATCTGCAATACAGAGCTTGTCACTTAAATCTTTGTTTCAGCCTGAGGAGGTAAGAAAGCGTTTTTGGGTATAAATCAGTTGACCTATTTTAGGTGTCTCCTCTAAGAGAAGATGAGTCTAAAAGTGTGTGTTTTCCCTCAGGGGTGATCAAGGGAAGCTGCATGGTTTGCCAGGCTGTAGGTGCCTGCATGTTGTCATATGAGCCCCATACAACAAATGTGTTGGGGCTCCTTAGAGCCATGGGAATTTGTGCTGGTGACTTCAGTGAGGCCTGTGATTTCACTTTGGTGGTGAAGTTCATACTTGGTTGAGGATTGTGTTTTGTAAAGTAGCAACTTACAGACAGTTTAAGCAAGTTTGTCTTTTTATACTTGGCATCGTCTCAGTTGTCAAGCTGTTTATCTTAATGAGGTGCCTGGGGATCCTGTCTTGCAGACCCTGTTTGTCCATTTGCCATTCTCCTAGAAAAGGATTCACACCGCTCCTCTGGTACACCATCCTCTGTTTTTTTGTGGTTTTAGTTTAATCAAGATGTTTATTTCAACATCCTGATTGGTAAACAGAAACTACTAATGACATGTGACTGATGATAAATTTTAGGCCAAGTTGGTGGAGGACGCCCTTCTGACCAGTGAGATCAGATTCAGTCCCTTGGATATGAGCTGAAGAGCCGTAAACCTTTTAGAGTCTCTTCCAATAGAATAAAAATAGCCTGAGATGCAAAGCAAGGGACAGATAGAAACACATGGGCGCCATTTGAAAATTTTTAAGTTGCCATTTTGTTCTGGTTAAATTTTTATTGAATCAGTTGTTGTCTTTCTGAGCTGTTCTGACTTTATGCCAGCTGAGTGTCATCTGTACTTTTCCACAGACAGCATAAATCTTGTGTAACCACCATAAAGCGTTCTGGCTAATTCAACAACAATCTTCAGTATGTATTCTCTCTTGATCCAAATCAAATCTGTCCTCCCAGGACATCTGTCAGGGTCTTTATCAGTGAACATGGGACTGTGTCTTCTTTTCTGGCAAGGACAGAACAGTTACATACATTATTGCATGAATTGTTGATAAGGTGAAAAATACTGTGCAAGATTCAAAGTGAAGGTAGTTCTCCTACCTCAAAGAGCTTACAGTCTAAAAGAGTAAAATGGGAAAATCTGGATTCACTTTATGCATTCTTTTTGTTTTTGTTATTCAAATAGCCCAAGGGAAGCAATAACTTGGAGTAATAATTCTCAGTGTGTGGTTTGTCTCAGCTCCTCTGGGTATTGCAGAAGAAGTGAGTCAGCATGGAACCATTCCTAGAGCTGGAGCCATTGCCACTTTATAAGGGAGTGGGCAGGTTGGGAATGCTGAAGGTCTGTTCATACCTGATACTGCCTTTGGAAAATGAGCGCTGGGCCCCAGCAAACGAGCTGGTGAAGTTACGCCTTTGCTGTATTGTGAGCTCCACCTTTGCTGGCAGCTGTTCATGAGGGTTAGTGAAGATCTGCCTGATGGGGGATGTGGGAACGAGTCTGACATCTTTCTTAAACGTCGTAATTCCGTAATTTGCTGTTCAGCTGTGCTTCTAAGTTTGTAGCAAATGGATAGTTACAATTTTTAGCAATTATTAATCATTTTTTCTCTAAACAAGTACAGTATTTTTACAATTGGGAACAAGTCCTTTTTCTTTTTTCCTGTGCAAAAATAAATAAGATGAATACAGTGCAAACATTTGCATAACCACAGTATTTGTTGGATGGTTAAATGAAAACCCAGCAAACAGTGCTTAAGGAGAAAAATGTAAATACATTTAATAGAATCCAGTACTCACTGCAGGAAACAATGGAAGTACCTTAGTAAAGACGGAGAAAATCAAGTATTACACACCTAAAACATTAGATTGTAGGGAATGTTTTGAGTTCAAGAGCAGTGGAGTTGCTCATGTACCAGCACCATTTTCAAATGTCATGTCACAGAAATGAAACCCCAGTGGAGACCTGTAAAAAATAAATCAAGAAACCGCTTACGCCAAAGAGTTCTAAAGTGAGTTGCAAAACACAGTGAAGATCCTTGTGATTTTGCTTAAAAATGTATTAATCTGAAAGTGGAATTAGCCTTTATTAAACCACAGGAAAATACTCCAGTGTGGATTTTATTAACTGTTGTCTGCATGGAAAGGCTTGGCAAAATAATGGCATTGTTTAGAAATATCAAGGCTGGAAGAAACTTTGGTGTAGACATTACACCCCTTCCTTGAGCTGGAGAGCCCTCAAAAAAAGAAGAGTGATGACAGAAGCCACCTGAGTCCCAGTCCTGCTTTTGGGCTGCTTCTTTGATGGGATGCCTGAGTCTGCAAGGACGAGGCTTAAATGCTTCTGCTCCTGTAAAGTTCTGGAGGCACAGGAAGTTTTTGTCTCCCACACACAGACCTTTGTGCATCATTTTCTGCGTGTCGCGTTGGAATCCTGGCAAATCTTGTTAGCAGTAGTTACATTTAGTTTCCAACAGCTTTGATGACATGCTGTTGGCTTGACTGTCGTTGTGGGTGGTGGGACCCTGATCTGAATTCTCTATCTTGCACATTCTTTGATTGCTGTTCTGTTTTACCCACTAATAACTTTCCACATATCTTAGGAAATATATCAAAAGAAAGTATATAAACTAATTATGATGCTTTTGGGAGAGCTGAAGGACCACTTTGTGTGACCTCCAAAAGTGATTCATTTTCTGTTTGGATGTTAGCATGGAGTGATTTCAACTTTTTATGTGCCATCTTGGTATTCAGAGCTGTCACTTAATATTAGCAAATAAGTGCTACATCAGACACAGGAAAAGATGCTCTAATTCAGGTTTGGTAACTGAATGTGACAGTTTAGTTGGAGTTACCCTGGTTGAAGGCGTGATGTCATTCCAGCAGAATGTCTTTCTTCTGCAGTAAATAAACGTTCATTTCCTGTGGAGCACGCACTGAGGCTGTGGGAGTGAAGGTGATTTTTCCAGAATCTGAACTTTGAGAGAGTAGTAATATCAGTGACAAAACTATTTAGAAGCTCACCCTTTTATCCTGGTGATCCTGTGTTTTAGACATTAAAAAGTGGTATTGTTGTTTTGTTTCCATTTAGTGCATTTTCTCATGACATCTAGAAAGATGTTTTAAAAAACGTGTATGGTGGTTTTAGACCATCTAGGCAAGATCAAAATCAGAGTAAAGTATTTACACTTTTTAAATTGTTCAAGTTAAAATTTAATTAAATAATTCTAGTTTGATTTAATGTCATAAATGTATGTTCTGGTGGGGTTTCTTTGTGCAGTAAGTCATTATTATGAGATTGTAAAAAATAATTTTTAAAAATTGTGCCAGAGTGGACTTGAACTGTGGTTGTCTTCCCACAGTAAATTAATTTACCTTAGAACTGTGTGTAATTGCATATACAGCAGCAGTACCAGGGATGTGTAGGTCACACAGTCACTCACCTACGTGGGCTATGTGCTGCCTCTCTCAGCTTGCTGGGTTAATACAATTTTTTACTAGTCTTGGCCACTCTTCCATCAAATGTTTTGATGCTTGGCATGTCTTGATAGCTGGGCAAAACATCAGGAGATCTCAGCTTCTGCAGTTTTATCAATGGAAAGGCTTGTGAGAAATTAAAATCTGTTTTTCTGTTTCCAATTTAAGAAATATTACTGCTGTGGTCTTAATAGGAGAGATGGTTTTGAAAAAAGACATTTTTCCTTTGTTGTATTGTTCAACCCCTCTCTCTCCTTTTTTCTCCTCCAAAAAATGTTCAGAATGAGCTGCCATGAATGGAGGAGGTACTGAACTGATGGCCGTGTCAACAGTGCTTATGTTGGCTCATTTAGCCACACCTTGGCTTCCTTTTATGTTATTTAATATATTGAAACTAGTGCATGTTGTAACACAGTACTACTGTGACGTTTCCTAAACATCGCTGTATGCCTGGGGATAATGGGAATGAAGAGTTTGGGGGAGGTCTAAATTCCCCAAATTTTATGCATTTTAATATCAAGACATACTTTAGGATGCAGTAGAACACAGTTCATAAGTGGTTGTAGTTGTTCAGAGTTGTTTAATCACCGAGATACACACATTGCAAAAGGATTTTTCTCCGAAAAAGCGCATGCATTGAAATGTGATGTTAAATATCATAGAAGGATTAATGTTAACATTGTGGCATTCTGGAAAGCAAATCTCCAGTGTGTTTGTAACAACCTGACTGTGCCTGGTGTAGATAAATTTCATAGATAAATACGCATTTTCAAATACTTAATGACATTAACTCACAGATGAAAGACACGACACTGTCAATGCTGTTTTACCACAACAGAAACAAAATCACAATCTGGTCAATTGTTAGCATTTTACGTTTAATGGTGAACCTCAAAACACTTCATGTTTCCAGCCTGGTGTATATGCCTGCCTTTGTTTCTCTTAAATTAAATTGTACTGGTTCAATGTTATGCTCTAATTTTCTGGGGATGATGATGCTCATCTGTATTGGAACAAGGCTTTTATTTTGGCCAAGTGCCTGTGTTTTTAGCAGTGTCATATGATTATCTTTCAGTGTGTTTGGACTGCTCGCCTGCAGCACACAGGTCGTGTTAGCTTGGAGAGAATGTTGCAGATTTAGGGCCTCAGAGTGGCTTCCTGAGAACCAGACAAAATGGCCAAACTTCCATATGTTGCTGCTTTGTGGAAAATTCGTGGTTATTGTCCTTTTAGCTGTGAGGTCCAACTGTGAGTTTGTTTCCTTCCCAACACCATCTCATTCTCATTGTCTCTGAACTCTCAAGATACATGAAAAAATCGTTTTCTCCCCTTTGTTACAAAGAATGGTTGTGATTTTCTGCTCTGGAAAAAGATGCAGTCTCGTACTTTTTTTCCCCTGCATGATAAGGTTTTCTTTGCAATAAATCTTTTCGTTACCTTTATTAATTAAGAAGCATCCACTGTTGGGTTTGTGTTAATATTGTAAGTAAAGCAATTTAGCTTTTCTTTTGAGGTCAGATTGTGGTGTTTCTTAAGAACATTATAGACTTATATTGTGTTATCAGTGTGTGATTTTGAGGTCAGGTCCTTTCTAGATATAACTAAAGAGCATTGAAGTTCACTGAGACTTACGAACTTGTGGTGCAGGAAAATGTATTCTAGAGTTACAAATTATTTTTCATGAATCATAAAAATAACTTACTTTTCCCCATATAGACCAACACACAGAGAGGAGACACTGCCTTTTTACCTTGTAGGAGTCAAGACTTAATATGTATAGTTTAAAAATGTGTCTATATATAAAGTATGTATGTAACATAAGACTTTTTTCGTACTGCACTGGTACTCAACGTGATGCTGCCAATGCAGAGTGGTAAAATTTGGTACTAATGTGATTATGAATGCCCCAATTTCAACATTTTTATTCTAGTTTACAGCAGAAATTAATTTGGTTCTGTCAACTTATATGAGACAGGTGTTTTCCTGAATGAGCAAGACAATAGATCGTTAATACAGAGCAGGTTTTTTTCACTTGAATTCAGCTTGTTAATGTTGTGTAATCTTTCTGCCCTGGTATTCCAGGGACTAGTTCAGGCAGCACTTGGACATGCTCACTGACTTATTTAAATGAGACAAACACTTCTACTGAGTGCAAGATACTGAGGGCGCATCCTGAGCATGGGGGACATTAATGCTTGGGAGTGGAAAATAGACTTCTCGGCATAAACGGGTGTCTGTAACTGGGTGGATTTCACTTAATGAGTGGCTTTCTCATGATGATCTGTGGTGGTAGCAATGAAAATGAATTATTTGACTTGACTCAAACATCTCTTACCACCATTTTGCTCTGAATTCTGAGGAAGAGATAATGTCATACACTAAATAAGATTTAAGTTTGCTCATTGAAGAGGAAAACAATGAAGTGTAAGAACTCATTGTGATCATGAGATAGACATTCTTCTGGGATAAGTGATCAACAAAGTTGTGGAAAGGCAGACGTGTCTAGTGTGGGAGAGAAAAAAGCTGAGAGACAAAAGACTTGTGGTGTAGGTCATACTTTATAACATAAGCTTTGTGTCCATCTAGTGATTTTTGTAATATGATCATTAGTGTTTCCATCTGTATTTTGTGTTTTTCCCTATTTGATAGCTTGCCAATACAATTTCTTTCCCAGAAAGAACCTCGCTGAACCTAGCTTGCAGACTGACAGGGCACAAAAAAACCCCCCACCTTCAAAGGAAAGCACATTAAAAAGCTTAGAAATCACCAGAAAGCGTTAACGGCTCTGTTGGCTGTTACACAATGGGATGCAGGAATTGCAATAATGTTCTCTTCCATCTGGTGCCTGCAAACTTGCTGTTTTCGGAGGCATTCACTGCTGTAGCAAACTGTTCACTTATTCATTCTTGTGTAGTTGCCCGTTATTCTTTGGAAAAGACTTGGGTTGAAAGCGGCTCAGTTCTTTGTTGCAGAAGTGCTCAGTGTCAAACATATTACAAGAAGATGTCAGTCCAAATGCAAATATCATCAACTCTCAAAGCCTCTCCGCATGTTGTGTATATTTGGAATGTGCTGTGAAGGTGTAGTCCCAGGAGTGAGGATCTTGACTGACAATACTTAAAGGAAAATCATGCGATATCTGTGCCAAAACGTCTATCTCAGGCTGAAATTTCAATTTCCGCTTTAAATTTCCTGGCTTGTGTTAGCTAACATTACAGCATTGGTTTTCCTTCTTTTCGTAGGATCTGTGTGGTTATTTTCTTTGTTGCATCTGGACTGGTTAATTTTCAGGATGGTGAGATAGCAACTGACTGGAAGGTGTTACTCTGAGAGGGAGGAATTTAAGGAACTAAAACAAGTGAAGACACAGTTCTTCTTGCCAGACCATGAGATAAAGGAGTTCATACATAATTTTTGAGCACAAACCATGTCAAAATGTCCAACTCTTGGTCCTCCCTGAACATCTGAAGTGACTGTTCACACAGCAACAGTCTTTGGTGATGTGTTCATAGCAAGACAGGCTAGCCATCACCTATCGTACATTATCCTATCCCAGAATTTAAGTTTGTCTCTTCAGTCCTGCGGTATTGAGTAGATAAATTGGCTTGTTAATAGTTTTCCTCAAAATATTACAGGAATTCGCATCATTCTGCCCATTTTTGTTGAATTTTACGTAATGATGTACATTTACGTAAATCTTGTGTTGCTTTCAAAAATCGTGAGCAATATTGGGGCGCGTTGAGATGACCTTGGAAACATTCATTTCAGCATATGTACATTTTCAGGAGCTGTACGATGTGCCTTTGTCTTTTCCAGCTGTTTTCTTGGAAGGATTTGGCTCTGCCTCTACTGATGTGACCGTGGCAGTTGTGTGTAGGATCTGACACTGCTGTATTTCCGTGTGCTGTGGGTGCAGTGGCTCAAATACCAACCACCAGCTCTGCTCTTGGGGGCCTCGGGGCTTTCAGGATGAAAGCTTAGCTCTCACAGGCAGGTGTGTGGGAGCCAGTGGTTGTGCTTCCTTTTGACTCAGTTCCTTTGCAAATGCTCTGGAGATCACTGTAGAGTCAGTCTGTCATCGCAGTGTACTCTTGAGGTTGTTTGCCAGTTTTTTTGTGCTTTTGAGTGTCTCTGAATAAAGATCTTACTGCTTGAGTTCAGGCAGCAGCTGTGCAGGTGTGGGCTGGATAGATGGTCATGGAGACCTTCAAAACCAGTTATTTCTTCACCAACTAAGTTGGAATTTCAGCTCTGATTTAATGAATCTGAATTAAGTGTCTAGCTTAAGCAAACTGAATTCCATCTTCCAGCTTTGTTTGTGCTTCAGCTAGTGCTTGTGAAACTTTTGTTTTCCCCTCCTGTATGCTCAGTGAAATCCATGCTTCTGGGATGTTGGTAGGTAATACTGGTCTTTTTGGAAGGGAGGTGTGTCAGAAGAATTAAATGTTGTTATTTGGGCCATGCAATTTCCAGCAGTTCCGGAAGCTGAGGCAGGTGTCTGAACTGACCTGGTCCTTGGCAGCAGCGAGTCCTTTGCCTCTCTTCTGCAGAAGCTTCTGAGCACAAGGTGCTTGGGAAAATCAGGCCACATAGGCGCTTGAACAGAACAATGCCAATCCGAGTGAGAATCTCTGATATTGAAGGTGTTGTCCAAGATTTTGAAGCTAAGGCAAAGTTAAGTGTCTTGAGTAGTTGCACAGGTTTGCAAGAAAGAACACAAGAGCTAGAAAAAGCTTTCTAAATGAAATTCTGGAACCAAGTAGGATGCATGTAATATATTTAAACATCTACTTTGCAGGATTCTTGTCTTTCAGCAGAGTCACAGCATGTGTTCTAATGCATGTTTAATGTATGTTTAATTAGTCCAGTGTTTAAGATGCAGAAGTGCAGTTAAAAATTGAAGAGAGTATTGAATCAAAATTTTGATTCCATGGTCTGCTATTAGCTAGAAATATGTAGCTCTTAAAAAAAAAAATACTACTACTGCTATTACTACTATCAATTTAAATACAAATGTAAATGGCCGACATTCTCATGAGTTTCTAATTTTTAAAATATTTCTAATTGCTGCCTTTTGTTAGATGCTTAATTTCAAATTCCCCAGGTCTTGTCCTATATTTTAGAAGGATAGAAACACATTTTCTGTTTAACATCAGGTGTAGTTTTTGTGTAAACCATAATTGCACAAATTTGAATTCTAAGAAAAATGTTAAACATTGGAAAGATGAGTCTGCAAAAGGTCTGCTGTGCTAAGGTTAGCGAGGTGTAACACTTTTCTTTGGATTGTGCTAGAAAACCTGTTTTGATCTGTTTTTCTGTGATGTGTGCTTCAGTCTCTGCCCTTGCCCCTTCTCAGAAATTCGTCTTTCCGTGGAGTGCTGACAGCCACATTTGAGCAAAGTAAAGTTTTTTAAAGATAATTAAGCTCCTGCAAGTTCTATGGAGGTAAGTGGCTGAGTGGAGGACAGGGCATGAAAGTTCTCTGCCTGAGGTAACTTACTGTGTGCCAGAGAATCCACACGACAAAGGCCTTTGTAAATGTCCCAGCTGCAGCAAGAGCCCTCTCCTTCCTTGGGCCTAACACTTGATGCAGATCTGAAGGAAAAAAAAATCAGCCAGACTAAACATTTCAAAGTAATTCCAGGTAATTCTGGGCTTACGGTATTTAGCAAGCAACTTGATAAGCAATTTCAAAATATTTTGTCATCTGAATTTGAGGCAATACAAAAAAAAAAAAATGAATTGATTAAAGAACTATGCTTGCATAAAAAAACCCCTGCTTTTTTGCTATTGATTTTCCCCCCTCTTTCCTCAAGTGCCTGTGCTTTGGGAAGACAGAGGGTGCATTTGATTAAATGTGACTAAAGGCACCCTTGTATTCCTGGCACAATACGCGAAGTACATGGAGATTAAAACCTTGCATTCTTTGGTGAAGCCCAGCTTACCTGTAGCTGACACAACATCTGTCCCTGTGAATGGCAGATTTAAATGCACGTGAACAGTAAGAATACCTTGGCAAGGTATTTTTTTTCTCCACTGTTAACCAGATCTGTGGTATTAGACTTTATTTCCTGCTCCAGGCTTTTTACCTCATCTACGAACTCTACTGATTTTCTTTGTCTCTCCATGGAAAGAGCTGCCACAGCAGGGTCTCATTACAGAGTTTTATTTCAAACCCATCTCTAGAAATACCTCTAAAAATACCTAGACTTTAATGTCCTTTTTTAAAAAAGTCTTTCTGAAAGCAGAGATAATACTGTGACAGAAATCTTGGTAAAAAAGAAGACAGAAAAATAACATGAGTGGGGTGGCTCGTGATGTTTGTCAGTTAATGTACTTCATTACCTTCAAATGAAATCCCTGTTCTGGTACACTTAGTTTTCTGGAAGGTTTTCTCACACTATTTCAATTTACTGGTACTTTCAGATTTTGTCCAGTGGTATTTTAAACTGTTTCTGAGAATTCACTTTGTTTTTCAAAGGCAGCCCTGGATCACAGATCTCATAACCTTGTGTAAACACCTGTAGCAGGTGTTCAGTTGTCTCTTTTTTCAGTCAGGTCTGGGAATCTTGCTGTGATGAGCTGTTCCCTTACATGTGTAAAGTTCTTCATGAAGGACAGCCCTCTTCAAAGATGTAAATAATACGTAATTAAAAAGCATAATCTGTTTTCTTCAGTGATTAAGGAACATTTAATGGCCATGCATGAGTAATGCAACAAAACGCTTAAGCAAATCGAATCAGAATCAAGTGCCTCAAAGTTTTTTAAATAATAATTATTAAGAACTGAACACTTGACACTTTGAGCCAAACTTATTAATAATTTGTATTCATACAGGGAGGGAGTGAATGGATGAATAGAAAGAAGCGTGAAGAGTAGGAGGGAAGTGAGCTGATGCAATACTTTGGTAAGGAAGGGGATGAACCCATTCTAGTACTTTACAGACTCTTTTTTTTAGCAGCTTCTTAATGCTAGGAGTGAGATTGCACATAGTTTAATTTTCAGTGTCAGGAGAGCAGAAGGGTGGGTTTCCCCTGCTTTTTTTGTTGTTTTTTTTTTTTCCCCTGTCCATTTTTTGAATTGTCTTTTACTTAAATTTTCCCCTACCAGTATCAAAAAAACAGGTATTAAAAAATTTCTCTTCTCTGACTGTAGAGTAGATACAGCTATGTTCAGCTGGTCCTGAAGCAAAATATTTGTTCTTAAACAGTATGAAAGCTACAGAAAGCTTCTTCAACACTTCTCTCAAAAAAAAGGTTAGGGAAAATAGTTGTTGTGGGACCAGAAGTTAGTTTGAGAGGATTTACAACTTTTTAGTTTAAAAGGACAGCTGAAACAAGTTTTGAATGTGTCACTGTGATCTGTGTGAATCAGATTTGAAGTCGGAGTTGTAGAATTATTTTTCCCCACTAGCCTTTTGCAAGTAGCTTTTTGATAACTATGGCATTATTAAATTTAATTACTATTCTGGGTATTATTTCTAAAAATGATAAGAGTCTTCAGCATTTAACAGCTGATGGATTTTTCTCAGCAGTTGTGATCCTTTATGAGCAAAACCTGAAACTCCTTCAGGCTTGGTTTTAGCATGTAGTAAGAACTACAGAACAGCTGGCTTGAGAAAACAGGCTTGAGAGGATATATCATTAATTTATTCTGTTTAAAATAAATAGATGCAGAATTTGACTGTTTATGTTTCTTAATTTCCAAAGGGCAAATTTTAGTTTCTGTAAAAGGTTTAATGGTTTTGACTGAAGCACGCTTCACCTTTCTTCAATCAGATGTGTAGGATAGCTTGAGAAGCAGCCATTCTACCAAGATCATTAGGAAAAAAAGCAACATTTAGGAATGGCACAAAAGTATAGCTTAGGCTTTTTAGATTCAAGAATTTCCAGAAAGAGAACCTGCTTTATATATGGAAAATAGGTCTGAAAAGATGCTGAGACAAATACCAGAAGGTTATTTAACCCTGCATATAGCAATATTAGAGAAAAAAGCCCAGGGAAAACATTGCAGACAAAATTTTATTTGACTCGGTTCACCAGGTGAACAGAAATAAATTCCTGTTTCCAGTAAAGATTCAGACAAGGTAGGATGTCTGCTGAGGATGGGTCTGATGGGTAACTGCTGTAGATAGTAGATACTCCAATCAAGGGGAAAGCAATTTTTGAGAGGAGATCATGAAGAAGAAAACAAGAGATAACTTCTACCCTGGAATTTCTGTCAGGTGTCAGAAATCTGTTGCGTTTTGGGTTTGGGTTTTTTTACTATTTCAAAAGGGGAAAAGCTATACATTTATTAGTCTGGCATCAGTGGTATTCAAAGTTTTCGAAGGAATTCTTAAGATTTAAGTAAAGCTTGAATATGGAAATGGGATGGAATGCAGGGTGATGTTACAGAAGGTAGAGGATGTATTGAACCATTATCTATCATTTGGTGAAATAACTGAGTTACTGGACAAAGAAAATTCAGTACTCCTAATCCATGCAGAGGTTAGTAGAACTTTTTATCAGTGGCCCACAGGAGAGCAAAGCTGTGTGATAATAACACAAAATTTCACCCTCAGAACAAATCTCATATTTTAAGTTGTAGTTGCAGGACAGGGAGTAGGAGAGGGTTAAGAAAATTTGCTGATGGCAAAATATGTGGAGGCATTGTCAATACAGCAGAAGGTAGGAAATTCCTGTGGAGAGATCCAGAGGAGCTGGAGGACTGGCACAACAGAACCAGGATGAAATTTAGTGGTGGAAAGTATAAGGTCATGTACTTGGGGAGTACGGGTAAGGAAATGCTGCTTCAGGAGCTTGTGGCTCATTAGCTGGAAATGACTGAGGAGGAGAAATAAATGGATGTTTTAGTTGATCATAGGATTACTGTGAACTGCTCATGGGCATGAATGAAATAAAGACAGGTTTAGGTTCTATCTGGGTATTGCTCTCCGATGGAATCGGTATTAAACAAGGATGTTGAGGACTTGTCTGTCATGTTGTATGTTTAATTACAGCTACTCCCACTGAAATAAAAATAAAGGTAATTAAAATAGAATAGATTTTTTATGTTGATTGTAAAAATCAGATTGGGAAAAGTGAAAAGACCAGAAGAATTCTTGTTTTGTGTTAAAAAAAGAAATCCTGAAAGGAAGTATGATTTATCTCTGTTAATACATTGGGCAAAAAAGGTTTGAAATACCAAGGAATGAAAAAAAGCCCCTTAAACTAAACTATGATGTTGGCATGGGAATTTACAGTTATAAACTGAACTTGGATAAACTTGCACTAGAACCAGAGAAGTGAGATGCTGAAATAGCTTTCCAAAAGGAGCAATTGTATCCTGAAGTCTGTTAATTTGCAGATAAAACTATATAATCTAGAAAAAGGCATTCTAGGATGTTTGGTACCTGTGGTAACGAGATACCGACCTTAATCACCCAGCAGGTGTCCCTTGGCCTCGTGTTTCATAGATAACTGTTCATTTGTGTTATCCATGGCTGCGGTGGAAGATGCACATTTAGAGTTAATGCCTTTGTTTATATGTAAAATCAGATTTTGCAAGGCTGCTTGGAGAGCAAGGAAATCAAAGCAGAGATTGCTCAAGAATGAATATTTTCCCTATGTGAAACAGGATCCTCATCTTTACATAGCTCTGTGAGAGGGATTTTCGCTTTCGGCCTAGATAAGGGGTCCTGAAAGCCTGGGATCTGATTTTGAGAGTGTGTGATCCTCAAAATCCCTCAGACTTTATTCTTTTAAAAAGCTGTCTCCCAGGTTCTGTTTTCATGTGAAGCTCAGCTAGGAGTTTCTTCTTTTATGTCCTGATGGATTAAAGACTGCTGCAAGGTTAGTCATTTATTTCACCTTTGCAGCCAATCTTTGTCTTGAAGCAGAGAAACACTCTGGTCTTGAAATATGCCATTTTTAATTACACACAATTTTAGATTATTCATAGCTTTAGATTTTTACTTCTTTCTTGGTAGTTTTGTTTCTAGCTTTTTTACCAAGCACATAGTGTTTTCCTTTCCTGGGTGGAATTTGTTCCCATTTGTCAGTCATTTGGTGTTGAAAAGGAGCAGAACTGACAGACAGTCTTCTCCAAGGAGGATGTGTTGTAGGAAAGCAGCAGAGATGTACAACTTGAGAGAAGTTTGGGGTTTTCTGGAACTCTGCAGGAGTCCTGCCAACTGGAGGGGTCCATGGGCACCTGGTGTAGCTGCTGAGTGGTAGGAAAACACCCTGGCAGCATGTGTAGCGAGTGCCTTAGCTGAGGTTTATACTGAAAAAAAAAAAAAGAAGCTAACCCTGACGACAGAATTATAGTTTTATGTGATAAAATCTAATATTAATGTGCTCTTTTTAGGTTAATTTTGTCTGAGTGACTCAGACAGTTCCCAGTTGTGATTGGCAATCAATAGCAATAATATGAACACTGTCATGTTTCCTCATGGAAATGACAAGGCTTGGAGCAGACAGTGTAACTGTTTGCTTTTCTGCACAGGTACAGATGTGATTGCACTGCTTTTTTTCAAAGGAATGAGTTTGTGGGACTTAAAGTTATTGTGTAAAGGACCAGGGATGAAGAGGGAAATGTGAATATAAAATAGAATGGGCATTGAATACATCATGCTAAACATTGGCAACTCAATTCTAACCTTATACCTTAAAACCAAATTAAAATCTGTAATAACTTTTTTTCCTCTTCCCAACATCATATATGCTTTTTCATGTTTTCTTGAGGCTTATCTCCATAGCTAAGAATTCATATCACCATTTTTTTTCTATTTTACATTAGCAAAGTTACATGTTTCTGTCTAGCATCCGATTTTTCCCTTTGCCCGTTCCAAATTTGGCTTGGTTCTATGTCTATTACTTAATATCTGCAATATCAACAATTCCTTTAATGCCTGTGTGGTTAAGAGATAAACCAAGAAAAAACTACTTATTTTGAGGGCACCTAAGATTAACAGGATGAAAGCCACAGAAATTCTGTTGAACCATGGCAAAAAGGAGCAAAGCAAATACACCGTAGCTGGTCAGTCTGTTTTGGAAAGCTGATTCCAGCCCTGTGTAACACACACATCATCCGTCATAATTTTAAGGGAATACATGTATTTTTAGTTTTTGTTATAAAATTCGTGTTTCTTTTTTCTTTCCTGTGTCTGTCTTTCCTCCAAAGACTATATAAAGAATTGATATTTTCTTCTGCAGAGGAAAATGTGGGAAAAGAATATGTTCAGATGTGTTTTAAGTATGCTTTTGGCACCTATTTTTGTGATTAATGCTTTTTTGAATAGAAGACAAAATTTGCAAAAGTGTTAACCCTCCCAGTGTTTAACTTACATTTTCAAGTTAAAGATGCAAACAAATCTTGCTTTTACTGTTGCTTCTCTGGCATCAGGTTCTGTTACACTGGAAGTTCCTTACTACCATGATAATATTATTAGTTCTGCAGACACAGTCACAGTGTTTTCCTGGGTTATATCTGGTAAAAATCTTGCACCACCTGAAGAAATTAATAAATTTTGGTGTTGCCAACTTCAGGTATTATTGCATTCTGTTCCTCAAGGTTGCTGAAAATGGAATTCTTGTGGCTGTGGGGGTATCCAGCCTTTGAAAATATGTCTAATAGTTCACAGAACTATTTGGCAGTGACTTTGTTTTTAAACTTAGGTATTTAGTTCAGAGAGTTGTTGTTCTTCAAAAGGTTACTTGTTAAGTGGTTTCAAAGCACAGTTTTTACAGTTGCTAAAGCTGTGGAGGTGCCAGGGTGTATTCCAAGGTTGTTGAGACATGGTTATGATAATGTTGTCTTGGGATTAGAGGTTCTCCTGACCTGTGATGGAGCATCGAGCATGTTTTTTACCATTTTCGATTGCAAAATTAAACAGTTACTAAAAGGACTTGTAAGTTCAGAGGTATTTTACCACTGAATGATTACAGCCTGGTAATACTTGATCTTAATTTTGAATATTTGGATTTTAAAACAAAGATATCTAAAATATGTGTTGTGTACTTTACTGCCATCCCTTGTTTTAAAGGTTGCTAATGTTCGTAAACAGAACCAGTTTTGAAGTTATTTTGCTAAAATAGTGAGCTGTAAAGTCATTGATTTTTTTTTTTAAGTATTTGGAAATACTCAGCATTTTGGCAGTACGAATCAGGATAACTAAATTATACTCTCTGTTCTGTTGTGTATTTTCAATGTATGTTTGATCAAAGCTTTCCACTTCTTTGTCTCAGTTTTCACTGAGTAGCTCTTGCTTCTAGGGGGTAGAAGTAAACAGTACGAAATAACTTTGTAAAAATAATCCTTGTACAGAATATTCAGTGAACTCTGCATTGTCACTTTGTATTGGAAAACCTTCTTAAAATATTCAAAGAAACCATTAAGGCAAGAGCTTTACGTTGAATTCCATCACTGCTTTGCAACGTTTGCTTTCCTTTCAACTATTCCTATGTTAAACAACCAAAAACTCTGTTTAGGATTTTGCCTTTCCTGTTGTATCTTGGTCTTCTTGGGTTTATTGCTGAAAATTTTGCCTAATTTTTTTTAAAGGGTGGAACTGTAGGATAAGCAAACATGGTGCAGCTTAAAAAAAAGTCGTAGCACTAAAGACTGTTTCTGAGGATAAAAAACCTCAGGACAGAGCTGTTTGATATTTATGTTACAGATGGTCAACTATCCTTGAAAGTTAGAGCAAACTTTATTTCACAGCAGAACTGTGTCTAATCAGTTTTTAATCTAGTGGTCTGCATTCCTCTTCCATCCCAAAATTGGGTGATAATAAAAACACCCCCCATAAAAATGGGGTTAAATTTCTGTCTAGCTTGATTTTACATGTTTTAATGTAGTGATATGAAATAAATGGATTTTCTTTGACTAAGAAGTGGCTTTATTTTTCTTATTTCCAGAGTAATGATTGCAGTTTGAATGAACATTCACTTTTCTTTTGCTTAGTGCTGTGTGGGTACTGCAGTGCAGGTGAAGGTGTCAAGAGAATTTCTGAGTAGAAAATCCATTTTCTACGCACTCAGATTTTTTTCAGGAACTTGGTTTTCTAATTAGACAAATGAAGTAGTTAGTCTAGGATCAGATTAATTCTGCTGAAAATATGACAAGGTTTTAAACTTTTCTGAAAGTTTTTTTTTTTTTTAAGCAAGTTTAATAATTTGCTTCATTGCCCAGCAGAGCTGTATTTTAAAAATCTTTTCCCACTAATGCCCTAATGCAGACTACCACGATTATCAAACTGAATGTCCAGGTGATTCCGAGTGAGCCAGTTCAGATTTATATGGCACACTTTAATTTGGAAATTCTGACATTTTCTGTTTTAGTATTTACCGTCTCGGACCAGAAGGTTTTTGTCCTGTGAAAAGGGTTCATATTTAACCTCCGTATTGATTAAAGAAAAAGACAAATGTTAAAATACTGGATTTTCTCCTGGAGTGGAAATGGCAGTATTTGGTTGAATCTCAGTGTTTCTCGTTCTCTGTTCTCGGTGTAAATCACGGCTGAGGCAGTGAGGGCTGTGGAGTGCGTGTGGGATCCCTGGTGGCAGCGGGGAATGAGGGGCATTTGTCTTGTGATTTGTTGGTCCTGTCAATGCTCGTGTGACAGGGGGAGAGCAGAGCTGAGATCAGCTCGTGGGCAATCTCAACGTGGCGATGCTGGTGTTATAAACTCCATTTCCTGCCACCGTTTCCATCTCCTGCTCTATTGACTGTGCTGCCCAGCTTTGTATCATCAGCAAAATTTGTCAACAATCCCCTGCTTTTGTGCTCAGGTTGTTGAGGAATATTGCAACTAAGATTACTTTACAGCCCAGCTTTAGAGGCGCTTTGTTAGTTGACTGTCTTCTGGTCAATAATTCTCCTTTTAGCTATTCACATTATTCTCTCCCCTTTTCACTTTCTATGTATTACATTTTGAACATAATCCTCATCTTCTCCGCTTTAAAGAACTGCTTCCCATTTGGCCCGGTATCAAATATTTTACTGCATCCAGCCAGATTGAATCTCCTGCATTTCCTTGGCCACTAATTCAGTTATCTTATCAGGGGAAGATATCGGGTTCGTTTGGCTTGCTCTCTCTTTGACAAACCAATGTTAAGTTTTAATCCAGTTTCTACATAGCTCTGTATGATTAATTATTCTTTCCTTCAGAAATTATTCTAATCCCTTTTGCCATTTGTAAGTACCACTTGAATTTTGGCAGTTCTTACTTTTTCCTTTAGACTTAGACTTCAAGAAATAGGGGGTTTTTTGCTTGTTGTACCTCTTTTTTGTTCTTTGTAGGGGTTTTCTTTTCATACTCTTGGTATTCTTTGTGAAGTGATTATTCACTCTGTTAGATCTGCAGTTTTGTCCTATATTTTGTTTTCGGTTGTTCAGGGTGTAAATTTTAGGAAGTTTTAGTATCTCTGATTTAAATTAATTTAAGCCTCTTCCAAATTCCAGTCCTTCCCCATTTAAATTTTTCTGCTTTAACTTATTATCTCCCTTATTTCTCAAATATTTAAAAAAAGGTAAACATAGATTCAGAGAGCTTATCATGGGCAGTTCCTTAACAGATGCTGAGTTCAGGAGGACCCATGAAATGCTTGTTCTGTGGTCACCTGGACATTGCAGGCCAGAACACATTTCCCTGTCCCCAGACAAAGATCTGTTACAAAATCCTGACTGCCGCTTCTTGAACTTGTAAAATTCCTGTCTGATCCTAGAAAGCAGAGCACACTTTTGATTTTCCATTCAAGACATTAAAATTTCAGTAATCTCTGCTAGTCTGATGGCAGATGAGATTCCCACATGAGTTGGTGTCTTGCAGTTGGTTGTTTTTGAGAGATTGAGCAAGACCCAAAAGTCAAATAAGCTTAATGTGATGTATGCACCTATCTTCCATGATTTGTATTTGTATGTAATTGTAATCTTTGAGTCAGATTTATTTTATGTAAGCAGCTATCCTATAATCATAAAACTTTGTTAACCACATAGAGATATTTTTGTTTGTTAATTCAGGAAATTTAGGTGAAGAAGCAATGCCAATATTGCATCCAAAAATACTAGAAACATAATTTATTGCAGGGATTTTTAAAAAATTTTATTTATATTTTGCTGTTTCTTCATCTATGCTTTTATTCTCTGTTTGGGTAACAGGCAACACTTTTCCTGGTTGAAAACACTAACTGTCCTGTAAGTATGAGTGACCATGGTGTCTTTATTGAGAGAGCTCAGTTTTGTGTGAAAGCCTATCAGCAATGAAACATCCTTGTTAACAGTTGGACTCGATGGTCTCAGAGGTCTTTGCCAGCCTAAATGATTCCATGATTCTACAAAATCCAAGGCGGAGTCTTCTGGGAAAGAAGTCTGTTGTAGAAAAGAGTTCCACATACCTGCACTCATGCTGGGCACAGGTGTGTAGATGCTTGTGAAAACTTGCAAATTGATATAAAAAGGCAACATTAACCTTTTTTTTTCCCTGTAAATTGGGTGGAGTTCTCTAGAACTCAGCTTATGAAAGACCCTGGTACTTAGGAGCTGATTTCTGTGGCCATAAATTCCTGATCTGCTCACGTGTTATTGCCAGACTCACCAAAGTCAGAAACTCTTCTTTTACCTGAAACATTGTGGAATAGGGACCTTGGCAGTACTGCTTGAAATATCATATGGACACCAGGCCTTTATTCTAAAATTATTCCTTCAGGGTTTGCAGTTGAATTGCAGAAACCTATAAACTGAAGTTAAGAAAAAAATAAATTGAATTGTCTTTGATTTTGGTGCGGCACTACCATTTGTAGCCTCTGCCTTGTGAGTAAGTCATCGTATGGGATGTTAAGAATATATTAACACACTTTTGGTTGCTTTTTCTTCCCCACCTTCTTTGGTTTTGCACATGGCTGAAGTTTAATTTAGGAAAGCATGGTCTTGGTCATCTCCAGATTGGTTCCTTTACATAACCAGAGACAATTTAAGTAGTAAATATCTTGCTCTGGGACCCTGTTTGGGGTACAGGCAGCAGCACGCAGTACAATAAAAGGTTCTTTCAGGAAATGTTTAGGAAAATACTTTCCAAGAGATCTGCACATGATTAGAATTACTGAGTGCTCTCCTCTCTGGCTTCCTGTTTTGTAATTAAATGCCTTCAGGACACTTGGAATATCTCAGTTTTGAGAAGCAAGAGCAGTTTAACCAACTCTGTACTTCATTGTCTTAGCTATGATTTCAGTTAGCTGCAAGTAGGGATGAGTGTATGGAATAACCCCTGAGATACCTTAATCAAATTGAAGGAATAAATTATAGAGCAGGTTTTGAGGGAAATGAGAGCAGATAAAATGTCCCAACAGTCAGAGCCACGTTCTGGCTCTTTCTCTGCACATGTGTACAATTAGTGGCTCTTTCCTTGCTTCTTGTTTCCCATCCTGTGGGATAATGAGTTTGAACATTTTTTGGAACAATTTGCTAATTGCTTTAAGTATTTTATGTAGGTTATTTATAAAGTTTGAAGGGAAAATTTGGTATGGTTGTTGAACAGTTGTATACAGAACAGTTTCTTCAGGTTCCTCCACCTAGTTCTGAGCAATTCAACTACAAGAATAATTCCTTGAAATGAGATAAATTAATTTATTTATCAGTTCAGCCATTATGCTGATTTTGCAGATGTATAATATTTTTGTGAGAGTACATGAGCTCGGCCAAGTGCAGTTATGTACATCTGTGCCATTTCTTGGTGTTTTTAACCCTTCTGCCACAGTGCTGCTGTCTGGTCATTGTGTTTGTGGGTGTTGTTGATTGCATGTTTTCTATAACACACAGCAGCAGAAATAGTTGGGTATTCTTGATTCTGTACTGGGCTTTCTCATCAAATAAAACACTGTTTAAATGGAGACTGTTAGAAGAGTCATTCCAGACAAAAACATTGTCAATAATTCATGCAAATTTTCTACTTGGCTTTAAGGAATTGTAAAGCAAATTCTAAGCGGTCAAGTTTGCATCAAGACTTACTATGTAGCACATTTCTGGAAATTAAAAATAACGTGTAACACTCTGTGGCAGTTTTCATTTTAGATCAGACTAATAAAGGAAGTAATTCAGTACTTCTCTCCAGCCACTGTGAATCTCTCCAATACACGTTTGATGTGTTTGTGATCAGTGACATTTGATAACTTTGTATATGTTAATACTTAGAATATTCTTACTGAGCATTTTGTTTGAAAATGAACTTAAGGGCTTTTGACCTGCCCCAATCTGAGTTCAGAACTTTGCATTTCCTTTGTAGCAGAGATTACACACTAAAAGGTAAGTGTGCTTGTATGATATCATATACTAATACAACAAACAGCTTTTCAAAGTGGGCAAAAGCTGAACATACTTGGCTTGGTAGGGTCTACCCCTGTTCCATTTAAAATTTTATTTATTACACTTAGGTATTTCCAAATGCAAACAATCACTAGATCTTAACGTGCTACCATTTTTTGTCTAAGTGTAAAAACAAATTCAGGTTTTCTTTGGGAGATTTTAGGAGTAACTTCACGACTATTTTGAGTAATTTCATAATTATTTGTAGTGATAGCTAAAATTTTTGAATTCAGGCAGTTTAAAATTTGAAATTTAGTCTCATCTTCCCGCTTTCTTAGTAAGAGACTAGCACATGTGCTTTAGCCTAACATATAGTTAATAGGATTGGATCTCTCACATCCCAATAAGCCAGTTGTAATTAAGCCACATTGTTTATGATGATTGTTTCTAATGACTGTGCTTATCTAATATAGTCTATGGCCGAGCTTAGGTTAGCATCTCAGGTAACTTTCAAGATGTATCATTTTGTCAGATATTAACTTAATCACATGCTATTTCCTTTTTTGAGTGGGCAGCATCCAACTATTCTATTTCTTGCAGTAAGTCACTTTCCCAGTGTCACAGCTGTTCCCTCAGAGTGTCCTGGGTGGGCACCAGTGCAGCCATTTCTAATTGCAACCCGTAATTTCAGATTTCTTGTTTTTACAGTGCCAGATTTTGTGATAATTTGAGCATTTCTGTCTGTAACTTTTTCACCAGAATTACTGTTAAACACTGTCTGTCAGTCTTGGCATCGTTTTCATACAGTTTCCCATCTGAGAAATTAATGAGGATTTGAGTTTGTCTTCTAAAAAGTAAAGGTTTGTAGGCATTTGCTGTCAGTCTCCCTGTTGAATTAAGCGTGGCCAAAACTGGGTTGCTGCTGCGATTCACAAAGCAGAAATAATAATCCTTGTTCTGAAAAAATAAAGCTGACCTAAAATACAGCTGAACTGCTACTGTTGTCTTCTAGTGTAGCAATTTTTTTTCCCTTTTTTTGCCTGTTGTAAAGCACAGAGCCCAGTCCTGGAAGCACTTCAGTTCAAAAGAAGCAATAATCTTGTGGAATAGTACTTAACCTCAAAGTAGAAGCTTACCCCAATTTGTGCAAATGGAAGATAATGACAAAAATGATGGGAAAATCCTTCAAAAAGAGGCTCAGGGGGGACCTTGTGGCTCTGCACAACTCCCTGACAGGAGGGGGCAGGCAGGGGGGTCGGGCTCTGCTCCCAGGGAACAGGGACAGGAGGAGAGGGAACGGCCTCAGGCTGGGGCAGGGGAGGCTCAGGGTGGACATCAGCAGGAATTTCCCCATGGAAAGGGGAAATTGGCAGGGGCTGCCCAGGGAGGCTTGGAGTCCCCATCCCTGGAGGTGCCCCAGGAAGGGCTGGAGGTGGCTCTGAGTTGGGGACAAGGTAAGGGTGGTGTCACAGGTTGGGCTCAATGTCTGTGAGAGATTTTCCAACCTCAGTGATCCCAGGATTCAATGATTCTTACTGAAAGGCAAGTGGCAAGAAAGTGTGGGAACAGGTACCACCATCTCTGATTGCTCCTTATCCCCCTTCAGTGGAAAGAAAACCGCTGTAAATTCCTCAGTCTGAGGAGTAACATTGGCAAAGAACATTGGCAGGGGGTGGTGGAAGTGGTTGAATCCCTACAGCTTCCAGGTGGGGCTGCTCTGATCCTCAGAAGGTCTGTGTCCATAGCTTCAGGGGGACCTTCCTTTCAGGAATTTCAGGTAGTCTGGGTAGGTCCATCTTCCCTCAGCAGATGAGCTGTGTCCCTCTGTCTCCTTTGATTTCTTTGCCTTGTTGCCCAGATTTGCTGTTGTTCCTGCTGGAAGAGGTTTCCTAACACACCATGCCTCTGTTCCAGCCTGGTGCAGACAGCCTTGTACTCTACATTAGAACAAGAGAAAATGTTTCTTCTGTGGGAGGAGAGAAGCCACCAAATTCTACATTTTATATGTGACAACCTGGGAAGAACAAGGAGTGATTTTGTAACAATTCCCCACCTTTATGTGAAGACAAAATTCACAACTGTTCTGTTTTCACGGTCCGTTGCTTCTTTTGCTTGAAAAGGCTTTGCTTTCACTTGTGATAGTGGTTTTGAAGCAATCAAAAGACAAATCTAATTTCCAGCTGTTAGAAATGATTGTTCATGCATGAGGAACTACTGCAGTTTTATGTGCCATGTCTTTTCGGGATGGAAGACTTGGTTTTGGTGTTTTGGTGTGCCTTGAATAACAGAAGGCTGGGAGGTGGGGAGGAAGGCAATTTTTTTTTTTAAATAGTTATTCTGAAAATGCTGGACATCTCCATGCAGTGGACATCACTGGATACTTTCATAGTGTCATGGCCAGGGTGCTGAGTTCAGTCAGAATATTTCCTTTGGAAAATGACATATTTCAGGCATCCACTACCTGTTTACCTTGACTCACCTCTGAATTTTTCCACTGGTGACGTGGTGGCTTTTCAGGATAGATGTGTCTTGCGAAAGAAGGCTCCTTGCACATGCTATTTCAGGCATCACCAAATGATTTGTGAGCCACTTTCTTTCTTTGTTATGGAGTATTTAACCAGGTTCTTCACTTGGATGACTAAACTGTGAGAAGTCCAAGACAGTGGGGAGGATTTTGTAGCTGCACACAGAAAATAAATCCATAAGATAACTTTGTTCTGCTTCAGACCACTCCCGTTATCCTTGTGTTGCCTCATCTGTCACTGATGATGTCAGCACCAGAAAACACCTGGAGGTTGTTGGATTCCCCATGTGTTCTTCACATAAGAGAGCAGTTCATCAATGCACATAAAAATGGTGCATCTGGTGGTAAAGGATTTTGTACAACATTCATATTGCACTGAAATTCTTCAGGGAGATGTCTGCATTTTTACAGGCTGTGGTAGAATAGGCTGCTTTTGATTAGAGCCTGTAAATTTGAGCACAGTGTGAGTATTTAGTAGTGATGGAAAGTAGTGGCAATCAGTAAATGCACTCAGTCTCCCCCTCCCCAGGCAGGGTCACCTCGCTGACTGCTGTGACCCCTCGCTGCGTTGTCAGTGACGAGGGCAAAGGCAGGATCAGGTCTGGAGGTCTCAGGGCTGTGCCAGGCTGGGGGGTGAGCCGAGATCCTGCACAGGAGGGACCAAAACCTGCAGGAGAATGACCGGCAGAGACTGGGCCCGCGGGGGCTGCAGCAAGAATGTGGGGCACGGTCTGAATGCTTGGGAGAACACCCGGGAGCCTGAACAGAGATACGATCTCTCCATGCGGCCACACCCTGCTCACCAACCTCTGCTTTAATTCTCCCTGATGAACACTGTCCCACCATTCAGGTTCCATGTTCAAATCTCCCTGTTTGCCAGGGGGAAAGTGTTCAAAGAGCTGCTCCTGAAAGCTCTTGTGTTTCAGTGGTGGCTGTGCACCTCTGAAGAGAAAGAGCCATACATTTTCAACTTTAGAGGCTGAAATGAAATTAGATGTAAATGCATTCCAAGCAATGAAGGCAAATTTGCTTACTAATCTGGGTTGCATCTCCTTTTTCCCCTTCTCACACTGAGAGTAGCATTACCAGTCCCTGTGCGTGTGTCACCTCTTCCCAGCCCTGCCGTGTTCCCACAGAAGCGTCTCCCAGGAGCCTGGACAAAGCAGGAGTAAGCAGAGGCCAAAGCAGCAAGAAAGGAGAGGAGGAACATGGGAACTGGGAGAAAGGCAACAGTGTCTAGACATCCAGGAGAAATGTTTATTTGTACCACTTCTCTTACCTTTTCCCCCGAAAGGGGGCCTGCTTCCTAATTTCAAAGGGAATTTAGGCTGAGTGAGAAAATCTGGCTCAATGGGCCTCTGCAGGTGAGGTGGAGAGAGGGAAATGTTTGGTGTCGGCAGGGAAACATTTTTTTAGGTAATTCTGTCACCTTCCCAGTTTGCCTTGTCTGCCTCGCCTTTCGTTCACAGTCTCCTTCCAAAGGTGCCTTAACCCACACCTCCCTGCTGCCCTGGTGCCACTAAACGGTACCCAAAACCACTGTTAAGTCTCTCCTGCTGTGAAATTAACTTGTTACCACAGGTTTTAGACTTGCCTTCCTCATCAAGAGGAATTGAAATACTACAAATACATTATTTTGCCTTCAGAATGACACCTGGCAGTGTTTCTTATCTATTGATTTAAATAATTTAGCATTTTAAAAGGAACAAATCAACTTAATTTGTTTTGGGGATACTTAAAGGTTGGGGACAATTTTATATTAATTAAAATCAGTGGTAATTCATTTATGATGGAACTAATGTAATTAATTAGGTAGTTGCTGCTTATCTTTTTTCTAATACATACATTGCTTTTAAACATCTGCTCAATAGTCCATTATGATAGCCCAGGAGTGATTTTACCTGAGAGCAATAGAGGAGCAGATGCTTCCTGATGACAACTTCCCAATTTGTTTAGGAAACAGCCAGTCAGTCCTGGATTCACAGTTTTAACTTGAAGCATGGCAGGCATGCAAGTGAAGTTGAAAATCAGAAACAAAAAATTTGTGGAATAAATTTCTTCGTGTAATTTTTAATGATTGCAGTTTGGTTAAAATGCCTTTTTTGGTTAATGTTTTATATGACTTTTTTTAAGGCTGATATGTGTGTTTTTTGTCTTTTGTTTTGTGGTGTGTGTATTCATGTGAATGTTTTGCAAGAGTTACAAAACCATCCAAATTTAAATGTGGTTTCAGTGTTGTCTAGTACAGTAACTAAAATTCAGCATTAGCTCAAAGAGAGTTAGAGCACCAATATATATAAGAAAAAGAAACTATAACAATTATTCAAAGACAGAGTCAAAATAGGCTATCATGACATATATAAAAATAAAGTGTGAGTTCTGCTTTTTTTTAAAGTAAGTTACACCTGTGTTTGGTATTTATGGCTTTATCAGTAGTTGGTTAAAGAGTGAAAATGAAGTCTTGTGGGCTAATATAAACCTGTCTGAGAGTCCTTGGTTCTAGTGAGCCATTTGTAGATTTTTAGATGTTTCAAAGATCACTGAAAATGACTGTACTCGTTTTATTTATCTCATCAGCAAAGTTCATCTCATCAGCTACAGAGATACCATCAAAACTTGTAGGCTACAAAATGTACTTTCCCTGCAAAAATACTGTGGGCTGTACTTACAGAGACTGTAAAGAGCACGATTGCACATCAATGATGTGTCTTTCTTAAGAAAGAAAACGTGAAATTGCTGTTTACTGAGAAGAAAGGGGATAAGAGTAGCCCCGAGAAGGATTCAGCTATTTGCCTTTGTGTGCAGGTCTAAAATAGTCACAAATTAGTCATTTTACCATTATGTACAGAATGCAGCATAAGCAGACAGTGTTTTTTAGAACAGGGATATTTAGCACATGAACAGGTAGTCTTGACATTTCCAGAAGTGTCTTTCAGGGCAGGGTGAGCTGGTGACTAAGCAGGAGGCAAGGCTGTGGTATCTGATGAAACATTAATGCCCGAGGAGCACCATGTAGGCTCGGTTCTGAGCATGGACTCCTTCTCTTCCCCACCCCTACACACTTGAAAACCAGTCTGTAGCTGGCTTTGGTTTTTTTCCTTTCTTTTCTTTTCCCACAGGCTGCTGATGGTCTTTCTTTTGCTATTCTTACTGAAGCACTGATCAATTTTAAAGAAGGTTCAGCGTTACACAGAGAAGAAATTTATGTTTTCTAGGTTTTTTTTTCTTTTTAACCTGTATTTTACATCTAACCACTGGGTATGACTTGTGTGAGGAGGAAAAGAGCTCCCCTTCTTGGTCTGTCGTTCATGTATGTGGGAACTGGGCGTATCATACCTGTCTTTATCTGGCCTGTGACATCAGGAACAGCAATCATCACTGTCCTTCTGGCAGGTAGACTTTAGGATCTCTTCACATACAGTTTTTAAAACCAGGTTAAGCCAGAGAACACATTTTTAAACATTCCCTTTCAGTGTTTTAGGCGCCTTTTTCCCTGTAACCTAGAAGCAGCCGTTCCTGCAGCCATCTAGGATTTACCAGGAAACCTCTGCTCTGTGGCCATCCGTGATCTTATCACTTCGTGTCCCAAAATGCACAGACAGTTCCCTGGTCTGCCGCTTTCCAGGGTCTTGGCTTTCGTTTGTGAACTTCTGTGCATGTGCCTCAGCAGCATCTGGTTGTCTGATACGCTGAATTTGGGGAGAGTCACAGCAAACAAAAACGTGAAAATATCTTGAGTGTCATTACTGTCGTAGTTTATCAGTTTTTATATTTCTTTATATTTCTTCATATATTGATTCATCCATTGCTGAATTGACTACGGATATGACATAAAAATGCAAAATAGCTTTAAATTTCTTGTGTGTTATATGAACGTAGTGTTCAGAGGATGCTGGTTCTTCTTTTCTGCTCAGTCTTTTTCTGTTTTGCTTGGACAGATACCATAAGCCAATATTCAGAGCTGCTTGGCAATAGCCAAGGTGTGAAATGCGCACCCAACTTGTGGGGCATTATGGTTGCTTAGTTCATGCATGTAAATTTGGGGGTTTGAGCACTGAACAAGTCCACACCCTGAGTTGTCTTCTTGGAAAGTTTGTTCTTACATTTAATCTTAATGGCAGTATTAATTTAATGGTTCAGTTTTCAGAGACATTTGAGTTATGACAGCTCTTAGAAAAGTCCAAACAACTGGGTGCTTAGCACTGTTGGAATATTAATTTGAAATGTTATGAAATTTGTGCTGCAGCTGGGGTATAACTCAATGCAATTAGTTTCATCTATTTTGATTTGTTTCAAATCTACCATAAAGTTTAGTGCTTTACACCTGGAATATACACGAACAGGAAAAAAAACCCTCTCAGTTTTATTATTACATTTTATGTTATTATAATTATATTATGTATTTTAAATTATTAGCAAAAACAACTCCTGGCAAAAAGCCTGTAAAGAAAGTAGATCAGAGGATTTTTGGTGGATACATTTGATTTGTCTTTTGGCAAGCAAAACCAGATTATTTAAGGATACACTTCTAAAATGGTCTACACTGAATGTAATGAGGAGAGGTACAGCTGTAGTCCCCTTATTGTGCCAGTTACTGTGCCATGAAGATTTTAGAGAGCCTTGGTGCAGCTTAGAAAGAGCTCAGTTCTGGAAAGGCTTGCAAATAGTTCACAGTTTGTGGGTGTAAGTGTGCAAGATGTCTTTGTAGGTTTTGGACTTCTCTGATTTTCTTGCAAGTGTCGAAAAGTTCCCTTGGGAGTTTGCATGAGTAGCGCCATGGAAGGGCTGCCATTATTTCTGTCCTGTGCATTTATTGAATTTATGGCAATTTCCCTCAGTACGAATGCAGAGGTTGATGTGTGGCTGTGGTCATTTGTCGTTTCAGGAGCCTTTGGATGATTCTCAAGCCGCTGGAGTTGGCAGCACAGAAGAAGTGGTTCGCTATGAGTACCACGTGCTGTACTCCAGCAGCTACCAAGTGCCTGTGCTGTATTTCAGAGCATGCTTTTTGGGTAAGGCCATCGTGGATTCACTGTGTTGAGTGCAATGGATGCTGAAAACAGAGATTTTATATTAACTTGAGGAGCAGATGTAATAAGAAACTAAGAGATGAGGCTGCTCACCAGTGGATTTTGCAGCGCTCTGGACTCAGAGCTCCAGAGCCGTGGAGGAGATGATATCATCTCAGCCTGAGGGAGGCTGATCTTTGGCTCCTGGCGTCTTGCCTGTGGTTGTCTGAAACTGCCGGTCATTTTTCTTGTTCTTTCTTGAAATGACTGCAAAAACTTAGTGCTGCAGGTTTAAGCTGGGCTAGGCAATCAGTGGACATAATCACAGTGCTTCAGCAGAGCTCTGTCTGTTTCTTTGGAGCCCCAGCTTGAGCCACAAGGCTGGGATCTAAACGTATCTTTAAAAATGTATGCTGTTTTTTGTTTAAATTTGCTGCTTAAGGGAAAATAAAATAATACCAATATGGTATTGACTTTTTTTTGTATTAAAGCTGGCTCTTGAAACAGTAGCTGATCCTGTCTCCTCCCTGGTATGTACATCTTGTTACCCATTGCTCTGTGGCTGCAGCCACTGTGATTTCTGCCTCCATCCTGTCAGGGAGGAAGGAGGAACACTCAGCCTCCCATGGAGGCCACTGCTGGTGCCGCTCGTTTAATCAGCACGCACGGAGTGATCGCACTGCAGCACTGGCTGTGCTCTGTTCCTCGCTGCCCAAAGCCTGTGTACCTGTGCTCCAGTGGCACCTGGCTTGTGCCTGCAGTGGTGTGGCCAGCAGGACCAGCTTGTGGCACTTGGGGATGAGGTTTAGTGGTGAGCATGGCTCTGTTGGATTACAGCTTGGACTCTATCATCTTAGAGCTCTTTTCCAACCTAAACGTTTCTATGATCAGCATCTTTTGTGTTTTGAATAATATCTTAACTTTATCTAGATAAAGATGTCTGAATGTTGCCAGTGATATCTTTTCCTTTTTAATTAAAAAGTAGCTTAAGCTGCTTTGAATGTGTTTGGTAGATTTAATCACTCTCTGCCTTATATTGTTTAATGGTTTCTAATTTTGCAGTGCTAGCGTTTCAAAAAGCACTTCAGATTCAAAATTGAAGAACAAATTCTCATAGGCTCCCTGGTGGAAATATTTTAGTCTGAGGTGCAGTTTCAGGAATGGATAATTTGGGGTAAATTTTCAGAGTGGGACATGGGGAATTGGGGACATTGCTCTGCCTTTCCCACCAACAGAACTCATTTGCACACATCCTGCTGCAGATTTATTTCCAGCATTATTACAGGCATTTACAAATGTGCAGTGCTTTGCCTTTGAACTTACTGTGCAGACAGGAGGATAAAGGTAGTTTTGCTGTGAGAGACGAGTTAGCCTATTTGTGGACCTGAAAAATGTCATCTTCTTGGTTTTTGCTGAATTTATAGTGCAGTGTCTCTACACAAGAGGACGGAGACGCTGCAGGTAGAGGAAGTAGGACACTATCTCTACTGTACTGTACTTTCATATAATTAGTATTCACCATAAGCAGTTAATCACCAGAGAAGAGCTCACAGAGACAAAACAAGTTGTTTAGCTTGTCAGCACCAGGGAATCGGAGGTGTTGAAACATGACTCCTTATAGCTGGAAGTGGATATTACAGGAGCCAGTGGATGATCTAATGCACAATCGTGGTATTATGTGCCAACAGCTCCCCTTGCAGTACAGAACTGTAATTGTTCCTACAAGTACAATTATCTTTTAAAACACTTCTTGGGAGCCTTTCACAATGGAAAACAAGGGCTTTTTTTAGATGCTTCCGAAGGTCACCTGGGTTCTCTTCAGCATTTTACATTCTCTTTTAAATTTAGCAATATCTGACTCTTGAAGGGAGCAGGATACAAAATGCTGGCAGTAAGTGTGTTTCCTACAATGTTTCCAGCTGGTATTATCTGATTTTAATTATGGGCAGCTCACTTTTGAGAATGAAGAATTCTGTCTTCCCTGCACGGGGTTGGCCTGCCTGTGCTGTGCTGTCTGAAGGTCCCAAAGTGAGATTTTTGGAAGTGCGCAGCTGGCACAGGCTCACAAACACTTGAGACACCTGAGCAGAGTATCCTTTGTCTTGCCCAAAACCTGGTGTGGGGAAAACTCTAGGTAATGCCCTGAGTTTTTTTCCTTTGAGGTAGTAGTCTTCATGTGATGGGCTCCTCACTTTGTTTCTCAGACAACTAACAATACTCACTGCATTCCTCACCTGGACTAATCAAGGAACAATCTCCCCGAGACGTACCTCGATTTCCCAGTCTAAATTCCTGCCATTATTTGTAGACTCGGTAACAGGATCAGTTCTTCACAAGTCTGCTGCGAGCTATTCCTGGTTTCCCTGGGATCCTGTCCATACTGATCCCCGTGTTAATTAGCGCTGGCTGCGGGAGGTGGAGGTGAGCTGTAATCCTTCCAGTGTTTCCACAGCCCTGCCCCGTCTTGCCTTCCCCATCACAGGGCGCAGAGCTGGAATTCAGAGCTCTGCTTCCTGCCTGGCAGTGTCTGCAATGCCCACCACACCTGGGGAACAATAATTCCTCTGTTCAGCCCGGCTGAGGGCTTGTGCAGTGTTCACTTCCTCCCTTTGTATAACAGCGGCTGATGCCAGCCTGCCCAAATCTGCACTCCAGCAGGCTCTGTACGAACTTCTCTGGAATAATGAAGTCAATGAAATCCTACCTTTCTCCCACTGCGAGTCCAGCTTCCATTTACCTGGTCTTTTAGTCCGTCCTAGGAAAAAGGCTCCCTGCAGAGTTGCTGGGGGGGATTCTGCTGTGATCTCCAGCTTGGCTGGCATCTTCAGGAGCTTGCGTCAGTGAAGACATCCAGTTTTCACTCCTCTCTGCCAGCAGTTGTGTTCAGCCATTACAGATCGCTTCTTCCTGCAGAAAGGGAAGAGTTGCATTGTATCCTTGTCCCTGCTGCTGTCTAAACTGGATGAAATAAGTTACTTTCTTGAACTCATCTTTAGACCTTTTTTTGTTGCTTGTGAGATGAAGTTTGATACGTAAGGTGATGGAAGGTAAGGTTTGAAATTTTAATTGCAACAGAACTAAAACATTTTGAGAGACATCTAAACTTTTTGTAGTTTCAGGGGATGGATTTACAGGGAAGATCTTGTTCTGTGCAAGAACAAATACTTCAGTTGAAAATAGTGATTATGCGTGATGAGTCTGTCTGGAAAGGTGTTTGGGAACATTATAGGGTACAAGAAGATATTTTTAGGCAGTGTGTATATACATAAAAAACATTTTTCACTGCCTCATGATACTTCCCACGTGGTATATATTCCTAATTTCAGACCTGCTGAAGTCAGTCAGTGTCAGGAGCTCAGGGCAGAGGCTCATTTCTCCCAGATCAGCCCTGTGCCTGCCATACCTCCAGAAACGGAGCCCTTCTTTCTTTCTCTGGCTTCTGAGACTACCAAATAGGTGGTTGAAGAAATGCATGAACCCCTGCTGATATCTGATGTCAGCAATTAGCCCTCTTGGAGACAGATGGTATAGGCAATTATCCTTCCCCTTCAATGCTGGCATCAGCCAGATGGGCTGAGCTAGGTCCAGTAAGCTTTCTTTAATCAGCAGAGTATTTTCCTCTTTTCTTAGACTTTAGGATGTCAAGGAGCTTTGGTCTTTTCTTGAACCATCCCCTTCTGAAGCTAGGCATTCAAAACCCTCTTGCCATACATTAGAAAACCCACAGTGAGGTATCAGCAGCACAGCCACAGGTGAGCACAGGCACCATTCAGGAATCACCCCGTGTGTAAGGAAAATAATGGCTCATCTCACACTTCTCCTTTGTTCCTGCAAAGGCAGAGGAAGCAGCACGAAAGGTGGCTAAACACTGAAAAGAAAGAGCAGGACTAATGGAGTCAACAAGGACTGCACCCTCACTCCTCTAGAGAAGAGAGAAAGAATGGGGTTTTCAGGCTGACCTGCTCAAAATACTCTCTCTCAGCTCAGTGACAGCTAAATCCCTGCCAATAAAAACCATGCTAATCATGGTTAGGGAGAGGGAGCTTCTGAGATAGGGCAACTTCCTCCTTCCCTGAAGGCATGACTTTCTGTATTCACAACCACACTGGGCCTGACTGAAGTGCTTTCCAGAATACAGATTTACTTCCTGAGCTCAAAAACATGTAACCACCATGTCTTTTCTCAGCAGCACAGCTGCTCTGAAGACCATATCCTGTAAGAACTGGTTTTATTGTGGCTTCAGACATAACTGAAATTGAATAATTTCTATGATCATATATTCTCTTAAACTGTAAGAGTGTTTTTTTTCTCTTTTGGCAGTGGTTTCTTAAGACTGTTTCTTTATAAAATACATCAGAATGAAGCTTCAAAACAACTTGTGCCCCATTTCACCCAAAGTGTCAAATAACCTTTAACTGAACGTTTTAGAAATTGTTAAAAGCTTTTAATTGGGAATCTCAGAAATTACTAAAAGCCCTCACTAAACATCAGGAAAATAGAATACAGCAACTTGGGAAGCCTGAATTTTTTCTCTGAAAAGAAATATGAAATTTTCTCTGCCTAAAGGATTTCTGCTCTTTGCAGAAATTAAGGTGCCAGCTGAGAGCTGCAGCTCCTGTGTGGTCTGACATCCTCACCTTCTGCCTTTTAACTATTTCTTATTTGTGGTGACATGATTGTGTTAAGCTTCTTGACTTTCCAGTTAGGGTTTTCTCAGAAAAGTTTGTTGTAGTCTAAACAGTTTAAATAATAAAACTAAACCATCTGGGCTTGAGATAAGCCTGGGGACACACAGCAAGCTGTGTCCTTGTGGGTGGATGGTGAGTAAATAAATGCACTGATGGGTGAATCTGGAGCCTTCACCTTCCTCTCCTGCCCCTTCTCTTGGCTCGTTTCCTTCTTGCTGTTTCCTTCTCTTTCTGGCTGAACTTCCCAGTTCAGCTCCATCAGGGGAAGAAAGAGGCACAGAGGCAAGAGGCTGCTTGGCTCAGCAGGTGCCACAGTGGGCCCTTGTTGCCAGCAGCAACAATTAGTGGCTGCTCTGTCACGCCAGCTGGATGTTTGAGGTCTCAGTGGGTTGCAAGAATGTGTAACAGGGCTGCTAAACATGTCAGAGTGCTGGTAAAAGGGGATAAGAGTGCCCAAAGAATACACACCTATGTTTAGAGCAAATCTGAGAGCTCCTGAATAGAATGAATTCACCACGAGGTAAAGACAAAACTCGTTTTTAACTATAACATGGCTTATACTTCAATAACATATGTAAATGGGATTAATCCAGAGTAATCCATTCCATAGGTATGTGAATTTGCTCAAGTATTACTGTAAGAATTCTCAGGGAAAGGTGCAGAGAGCACAATCTAGAGTGGCAAATCAGATGTTGCACTAGAACGTCTGTAACTGTAGATTCTACACTTGGCCTTTCTCTGTTGAGAGCAAAATTGCAGGTATGCATGGGATTTGGTGTCACCTGCACACTGGTGATCTGAGTGTAAATACATCCTTCTAAAGTAAGTTTATGCTGTTGTAGTAAATTTCTTTGTAAATGTTAGACTGTCTCCAGCACAGCTCTGGTATCTGTCATCACAAGACAGTGGATGTGATGGTCTAACAAGTCTCACCTTCCTGAGGATAGCATGGAATAGCTGATTAATATGCTGTTACCCCCTCAGACACTTCATCTGCTACATGATTCTGCTGTATGATGCTTATATAAGTTCAGAACTTCGTGTTTTTTTATAAATATGTACAGAAAGTAAAACAGAGGCTGTAGGCAGCTGGTTTGAACTTGTATCTTAACATGGCATTCAAATGTTAATTGTGTGCATAAATTTTTTTCATTTTACAGACATGCAAATGTCAGTAGAATAAAACTAATTATCAGAGGATGATGGTTTCTGACACCTGGTAAATGCCAAGATGAAGCTACTTATTGAAAGTGTATCAAAATACTCTGTTTGCCATAAACAGATATTCATTAAAATATTGCTTATTTTCTAAGTGGTTGACGGTAGTGTCTTGGCATAACTCTAGCATCACAGCTAAAAACCTGATGCAACAATGCTGTATAAACGCAGCTCAAGAAAACATTGTGGACAGACCAAAATGCAGTAGACTTTTATCTGCAGAGCTCTGTTCCGTACATTTTCTCCACTCTCTCACAATGAATTGCTTATATTTACACTAGGTGACTCTTCATGATGTTATTTTGTGGTTTTAAATCCATCTTGTCCAGACTTTGTTTTAGAAAACTGGTTACACTTCACACCTTACAATCGGAACAGTGAGTTGTTGCTCTCAGCAGAGAAGAAAACTGAACAGGGAATTTAGGGTAGTTCTGTGTGCATCTTCAGTCAGGATTTGAACAATTTTCAGTTTTAATTTTGCTGTTTTGTGTTAAAGATATAGCATGCTTACGAGCTTTGGCTGAAGGTGGTTGTTTCTGCCCACTCACAGATGGAAGGCCTTTAACTCTGGATGAAATATGGGGAAGTGTTCATGCATCCTACCAGGCTCGTCTGCAGGAGGGGCCCTGGGACACTATTACACAGCAGGTGAGAATCCTCTGGTCCTTCATGAAATTGGGGAATGCAATATATGCCTGAATCCTCACTAGCCTTATTCCTCTCTTGGACACAAGGAAAAAAAATTAAAATAAAAATAATAAACAAATATATATGTCTGTCTCATGTCATGCTGAGCCATTTACCAGCAGTTGCTTCAATCCTGGATTTTGAAAGATGTATAGGTGTTCACCATTTAAGGCTTGCTTTGACAGTATCTCACACTTAAAATACTTCTCCAAAGCCAATCCTCAAAAATTCAGGGAGTTTCTGAGTAATTGTGAATTGGGGTAAATAAAAAAGCAGACTTACTTATGTATCAGTGTAACATTTCACAGATTGTCTGGTAATCAAATTACCAAAAAAGACTGTGTGTAATTTTCGGTTTTAAATAGATTTGCAAGCCTCAGGATCGAGTGAGGGAAAATTGGTCTCTCAACAAAAAATAAGTTGGTGCTGTCTAATATGACACATGGCTCAGAGCTGAGCTGCTTGCTCTGGTGTCTTCCCTTTGCTCCAGGTCTCACGTGCAAATCTGACAAAGAGCTGAGACTCTCCAGGTGTGAGGTTTTTTCCCATCAGACCAAGGTACCAATGTGTCCTCTCTTCCTCCCCTTCCCTTCCCTGCTGATTTTTTGATTTTAGCTGTTTCCAGGCTCTCTCTTTCCGTGCCGCAGCGGCACGACAAGGGTGTAACATACACTGAGTCCTAGAGGTGCTCCCTTAATTCAAATAACACAGTTTAATTACAGGATACCTGTTTGTAGATGGTGCTCAGCCATGGGAACACGAGCAGCATTCTTGTTTTTGCAGTCACAGACTACTATTTATCTTATAACAGCTTCCTGATAACCTACCAAGCCATGGGTGTTCTGGTGGTTGCTGTGCGTGTCTGAATTCCAGTTGTGAGCTGGCAGCTTCTTGTAATACACACTTTGCACATGGAGCATTAATTACCTGGCTTGTCTGTGAATGAAGACGAGGAAATTAGGTTTTAATAACATAATGTAGTAATGTGACTCTACTGAGAATAAAGCATAAACGGGATGTTTGGAATGTGTGAAATCAGAGTTGTGCAAGCCAAAAGGAAAATCAGGTCACTCCCACACGGGGATTATTTTTGCCTCTTAAGGGACAGTAAAGTAAAAACTGTCCTGCGTCTAATAACTGGAGGTGTGTGTGGGATACATACACACAAATTCCTGCAACAGCAGAAGTTCTGGGTGGCAAAATGTGTGGAGTGATGAATCTGGTTCTGGGACACTCTCCTGAGGTGGTACAGCGAACTCTGAGTCCAGGACGAGCACAGGAAGAACACTTTGGAGAAATTAGCAAAGTTAACAGCTGCAAAATGTGACTTTCTGTTAAATAAGGAGATTGTGGAAGATAATAAAAACTAGCCTGCAAGCCTCAGATCAAAGCAAGAGTCAGGTCTACAAGCAAAAGACTGCTTTTCACCCTCAAATGAATCAGGGTTCTGAATTGAAACACCGAGTTTTGTCTTGCCTCCCTGCTTTTCTGCTGACCCATTTTGTTATGTGGGTTAGGCTTTGCCTGCAGGGACACAGATCCTATAATGCAAGTCACTGGGCAAACTCATCAAATCAGGCTTGAGCACTCCGTACACATGAGCAGCAGAGTAAAAAAGTTTAGGATTTTAATCCAGAACAGATACGAATTTTAAATGCTACAAGCACTCCACCACTGGGAAGAAAAATTGAGCTTGCCGAGGGTTCCACGTATGTTACTTAACTTTTAACTAGGGTGATTGGCAGAGCAGGAAAAGAAAGGCTTACTGACTTTTTGTGACTTTTTTCCCATGTGTTTTATGAAATGTGGGTGCCAGGCCTGTGCACATTTCTGATTCAACTGTATTTTGGTGTATACTCTCTCTGGTAGAATACATTTATAATAAAGTGTATCTCAGGAACTGAGACAAGCTCCAAAGAGTGGAGATATGTGACATTTGCAAATTTTAGGTAAAATCTGGTCTTTTATAGTTACTTTTGGTTATGGTGGAAAGTTATGCTCATTTCCAGAGAAAGCATTTTGAAATATTTTCCCTGACTAGATTACTGCAAAAAGCAGAAGTCAACTAGTTACCTTCTCATAAATAAATTAACATGATAAGGTTGCATAGTATTTTATAATGATAATTGATAAATGGTGATGATTTAATTGCACTTCCTCTAGTAATAATCTTAAAATGCTCAAATGAAGTTCCTGTGATTGGCTTTCTTGAGTTAAATCTCCCTGGGGTCTTCAGTCATCCCTTCTCTACATCCGGAGATAACTTGCTTTAGCTGTTTTAAATAATACAAATCAATTAGAACACACAGCTGTTTAACAAAACTTCCAAATGTTGCTACAGGTCTCTGTGGGTATTTCCTGATGACTTATAATGACATCAATTTAGCACACCTGGTAAGATCTGTGTGAGCTGGAAGTGGCTTAATTCTGCAATGACAGGAAAATTAAGGAGTATTTATGGATTACTGTTGCCTTCCAGAAACGTTGCCAACTGTGATTTTCAGCTTCTTTTTAGGAGGATTCAGAAGTGGAATTACAGATATTGCAGCCCCATCTCCTGAATTGTTTACTTGTAACTTGGTGGGTGCATTTAAGCGTTGGTTATTTATATTAGTAATTTAAATAATATATAAACATATATTATAAGTATGATGTATAATATTTATATTAGTTATTTATAAGATACTGGTTATACACAAATACATAGTGGTGTCATCTAAACAGCTCAAACTTACTGGGCCTTCTGTGTGTAAAGAATGCAATAAATAGCAGGTGTAATGTCCCAGTTAAGAAGGCAGCAGCCCAGAAGTGCCATGGTCAAATGCTAAATGGTGAGATAAATTGAGAGAAAAAAGCCCAACAAGAGCAGGAAAAAAAGTTTAAAAAAAAAAAAAAAAAAAAAAAAAAAAAGAACAGAGAGTAGACAGCAGAAATGAGACAAATGGTGAGAAATCTTCCCGAATATAAAGGTGAACATATTTTGTGGCATGGTAGTGCATGGTGTAAGAACCAGTAATTAAAAAGAAAAATGGATAACTAATACTGAGTTAATCTGCAGAGGCTGCATTTGACCTTTCATCATTTTGGAAATCTCTCTGAAGATGAGTGGGAGATGTGAAGCAGCAGAAAGTGACTTCATGATTACAGCCAGAACTTCAGACTGTGTGACCTTGGTTGGGTTCTCGCTGTGGAGTTGGAAATACAAGACTGAAAGGCTTTTTTTGTTAGGATGGGTGTGGGATAGGCATTGTCAGGGCCTGAATTTTCATCCTGGTGTGGCTGAGGGCTCCACACCTGTTTTGAAGTGCCTTCCTCAAGACCCAGGGCACTGGTGTAGCCTTCACATCCAGTTTTTTTCCCACAGAGTGTGTGGAATGGTGCGGACTGATGGGTACAGTCACCTATTAGGAAGTGAACTGAGACCCATTCATTTCTCAGGCACCTTCTGAAATTCAACAATAGTGGAATGAGGGATTGAAAAAAAAAAAAAAAGGGAAAAGACACTGCTGATGCTTCATAATTCTTTTGCCGTGATGCATAGTGTAAAAGTATAGACAAAGCAGAAGGACTTCAACAGGGGGCGAGACAACTCTGACTAATGTGTTGCTAGGACTATGATGAAGCTGAGTATTAATGTAATTAATTCTATGAACACAGGTGCCCAAGTCCATTTTTGATTCCTGTTACTTGTGCTAATCCATGCCTTCCATTAATTTTTTTCTGTATGGAAGCAAACTAGCAAGAGAGTGTTACAAGCTGATGAATGAAGCTGATCACAGTCAGTAGCATCACCAACAATTTTGTTTTTAACGGAGTGATGTTGTCATAAAGCCTGACCTTCCCCTGAGGAAACAAAGTCGTAAACACAATCAAGTGTATGTGCTAAGGCTTAATCAATGCTTGGTGATGATGGAATGTAAAATCAAACATCCAAGGGTAGAAATCGAATTGCATTATTATAGGAGGCTCAAGGGTTGAAAAACTACCCCATAAAACAAGAGCAAAACTTGGTGACTTGAAGATCGTGCAGAAATAGCCTAAAAAATTGATCCGTGAGTCAGGATTCCAGAGGACTCTGGAAGCTGTGGAGCACATGTGTCCATACATCCCTCCCCTCCTTTTTAACCAACACTGTGCAGATGCAATTACTTCTGCTACCAAAGTGCTCCCAGCCATGGGAGTGGACACATTTCCTGTGTGGCACCTTGGTTCTGGATTTGCCAGCGTTTTCCTGCTTTGGCAGTTCATTGTTGCTGCAGATAAAGTAACTCAGACCATTCTGACACTGACTCTGTCTTAAGTTTCTGAACAATTGTAGTTGACCAGGAATTTTGCGTCTGTTTTTTGTCTACCATTCATTTCTCAGTTTCATCTAAACAAGGTGTTTTTCTTCTGTCATTTGATATTTAGCAGGTAGTTTTAGTATGTCCTTTCTGTCATACGAAAAGTAGTCAACCAAACCTAAACTATGGAAACCACAGCACAGAGCTGCACCTGTTTCTGAGTTAATCCAGAGTCTTTTTCAACCAGGAGTTAAGAATCTGGAGGACACATTCTTCATAGTACCTCAATAATACTGTCCATTACATCACTTAATTTATAGCAGTGTTAACAGAAAAATCAATAAACATTATTTCTAAAATGTCAGGGATGTTAATAGTGTGATTTAAAAAGGGAGAAAGAGTCAAAACTCTGAACAGAACACATTGATACAGTGTTGTAGAGGCACATCTTGCTGAAAATGTGATAGGGAGGATTTAAATCATTACGGCTCAGTCATTTTGAAAAATGTGTGTAGGTAGCTATTCTTAGACGTACAAATCTTTCTTGCCATATTGTGGGATTTTGCTGAGTGGGGGAGGCTGTATACGGTTATTTCTTAACAGAAGGTTGCTAGGATCGCTCTTAATGGTTTTGAGTCGTATCAACAGTTGCTATGGATCCCCTGCTAATATTTTTGGAAAATTATTAGTACAACTTCCTGAGAAAAGGGAGTCTTACCAGTACAGACTGGAAGGCTGTTTGACAGGGGGAAAATACAAGGATGGCAAAGCTGGTTGGGTATTTATTTCCCATGAAAATCTTCTGTGATGTGTTGAACTCCTGAGGTTTAAAACAAGCTGTACAAGCTACCAAGGAGGTTTTATTTTAAAACTAGCCATTAATTAATAATGTTGAGCTGCCCTACGGTTTAGTCATGCATTTCCCCATAAGACTTCATGGACAATAGTGTAGTCCAACTAATTTCATAGAAGGAAAAGACCAAATAATGAACTAATACCAAATGCAGAGTTAATGCAGAAGCTTAGTGGACAAGCAGCTGACAGATGTGCAGCTGATGGTATCTGCCTGGACTCGTGCAAAGCATTTGACACTGTCTGACTTGACATCCTTGTCTCTGAGGCGGAGGGCCATGGGTTTGGTGGATGAACCCCTTGGTGGGTGAGGGATGGGCTGGGTGGTCTCAGATGGGGAATTGGGGTCAATGAGTTGATGTCCAGGTGGAGTCCAGGGTTGAGGGGTGGGACCATGGGGACCTCATGGAGCTCAGCAGGGCCTGGGTCTGGGCAATTGCAGGCACCAGCACAGGCTGGGGATGGGCAGTCCAAGGGCTGCCCTGGGAGAAGCCCTGGGGGTGCTGTGGGGGAGAGCTGGGACCCCAAACCCCTGTGCTGGGACCCTGAACCCCCCCTGTGCTGGGACCCCAAACCCCCTGTGTTGGGACCCCAAACCCCTGTGCTGGAACCCAAACCCCTGTGCTGGAACCCCAAACCCCTGTGCTGGAACCCAAACCCCTGTGCTGNAAGAATTTTCATGTAGAGATAAAAGCAGTATGAAGATCCCTGCCAATTTCTTGGGCATAATTCAGAACAGACTTTCAAGTCCCACTACTACTGTTACTTGAGTTATTCTGAAATAAAGATTCAGTAATATTTTCCACGCTGATTCATAATTAATAAAATAAATTACAATGTAATAGTATTGATTCTCTTGATTATTTTCTACTTCTGTGGAAAATCTGTTTCAGTTCCGTGCATTGCATTTACAGATAATTTATCCATCACTGGTTCTGCTTCCAGAGAGCTTCCCAAGCAGAGATTTGTGGAGTAAGTTGTAAGAGCACGTGTTCTGCCTGGTCTGGCATTTCTGCTTGTAAACTGAGGTGGGTTGCTGTCCTGTCTTCCCCCCACAAGGACCTCTGGAATGGATCTGTCTACTGAACATTCCCCCCGATGGAAAAACCGTAAATTACACATCAACACTGACTGCAGAATATGAAAGGAGTGAGGATCATATATGGCATACTCAGGTCCGTTTGAAAGGCCCCTGGAATGGCCACAAAGCTTTGGAAACTATATTTTTTCTTACTTTATTAATAAAAAAAAGCATTTTAAGTGCCACTGGAGTGGAAGTTAGGTATCTGTGCTAACAGAAAGCAGTTTATACCTAAGCACCTGCGCTCTTGAGTGGTGGCAGCGGATGGTGTCAGCAGTTCAAAGCCATTTAGACAAATTCATGAGGCCACTTGTCCATAAATGGATGCAAAATTACCTGGCAGGAGTGTGTCCTCCACTGCCCGTGGTGCAGATTTGCTGGAGCAGTGCAGGGGGAGTGAGCCACAGAGGGAGCCCAGGCCTGTGCTCTCCTGGGGGAGGCAGGAGGCACTGCTGGAGCACCCTCTGGAATCCCTGGGATTATGGGATGAACCCTTCCAGGCCACTTCTGACAAATGCCACTATGGCTTTGGGGTTTTTTTTTTCCCCTTATCATTTTTTAATCAGGGTAGGAAATCTGTCTCCAGTTTTCCATACTTCCACAGCTTGTTGGATCGTTCAGTTTTGCACCTTAGATGAATCTCATAACTTAAGAACAGATTTTAAATAGTAATTAATTAAGACTATATGCTACATAACTAAAATGGTGACAACTGAATTAATCTACTTTTGGCAAGCATGGAAGAAGAATCATCTGTTTATTTTCTTAGGAAAATGGCTGAGATGCCATTTCTTGACAATGTAACTATGGACCTGCCAATTTTTAAGTATAAAGTTTTCTTGAAAAATTCTAAATGCCTAAGTTACGTGCTTGTGAGAAGCTTTAAAGCCTTAAAAGAAGCTTGTTAAGCTTTAGAAACATGCCTGAGTGTCACCTACTGCTTTGATTCCTCCTGTTCTTAAAATTAATAATTCAAACCTTATTATATATATATATAAAATATATAATTTTAGATCAGCAGTGTTGGCTATTCTTGATTACTGTTTTGCTTGTCCTGCATTACCTCTCCTGCCTTTCAGGGATCTTGTGTTGGCTAATTAAAAAAAAATAATAAAGTCCTAAAATGTAAAAAATAATCACCACCTCTTCAAAGCTGTAAATATTGTAGAATCAGGCAGAATTGGGGCATAAAATATGAATTACAGAATCACAGAATGGTTTGGTTTGGAAGGCACCTTCGTTGGGATCCATGATGGATTTGAAACAGCAGATGCAAAGTGGTAGGCGTGGTTCATCTCAAAGGAATTCTGGCTGTGTTAAGTGTCCTTATATTTCTGTGTTGTAGCATCTGCCAAAGCATCTCTGCTTTCCTCACAAAAACTGAGCCATTTAATTGCCTTTTTGGTTTGGACTTCGTGTTTGATGAAAGAAGGACAGGATCCAGCTTAATTGGCTGTGTGGTGTTGGAAGTAGTAAAAGTGTTAATACAAAATTGTCACTGAAGTTGGTTGTGTGTCTTTGGGAGCACACGGGGAACGGGGACATTAAATCACGGGGGCAACTGCAACTGCTCGTCTGCAAAGAGCTGGAGTGTAAATCAAACCACTCTGCTGCCTCCTCTGGCAAAAAGAGGCTCAGTAACCACAGAAATCTGCTTTTTGGGGCTAGTTTGCACTTCTTTGTCTCGTCAGGGCCCCTTCGTGCTTTCCCTTGCTCGGTGCCAATGCAGGTCTGCTTTGATTGTGTGAGAAAAGCAGGAGAGCTGTGGCAGTGGCACCTGCCCGCTCACTCCTCAGCACCTGTCGCAGGCAGGGGAGGTTGTTCCATCTTCAGCTTCTGCGTTTGGTGGGGTTTCTGTTTTTTATGGCAAAGTCGGGGAAACTTGCCTCAGTTATGCCAGTAGGATGACTCAGCTTCTGGGTGTGAGTTGAAATCAGTGACCATAAATACATTATCTGTCCCAGGTCACAGAATCCCAGACTGGTTGGGGAGGGAGGGACCTGAAAGTTCATCCCATCCCCCCCCCTGCCATGGGCAGGGACACCTCCCACTGTCCCAGGCTGCTCCCAGCCCCAATGTCCAGCCTGGCCTTGGGCACTGCCAGGGATCCAGGGGCAGCCACAGCTGCTCTGGGCACCCTGTGCCGGGGCCTGCCCACCCTCCCAGGGAACAATTCCTTCCCAATATCCAATGTAACCCTCAGTCAGTAGGATGGAGAAGCCCTGTACAATTACTGTGCTACCAACAGCTTTATTACTGTGATTTACACGTTCTATCAGGATTATAAAAGTTCCCTGTGTAATTACAGTTCCTTAACGTTGCACTTGCAACATAGTGATTCCATAGTAATAGAGTTTCCATCGTGGTAATTCCATTATTAGAGGAAAATCCCCTTGACCTCAAGTTCCACACGTTCGAAGTTCCACGTGTGCAGTTACTGTTCTGGTTGTGGGACTCGGGGTCAGTCTGAAGAGAGAAATCATCCTGCCTTCTTTCTGAATGTGTAGAGTTGGATTTCATTAACAAGTAAGTTATTATTGATGTGCATAAAAATAAGGAACGGAAAAGAATATAGCCCGTGAATTCAAGAACATAAATTACTTGCGGTATGAGCTTGAGTGAAGAATTTTTACTTGAACCGTGCCGTTTGTTTCAGTAAATGTGGTCAGAAACTGGGAGGAAGGGAAAAACTTGTATGGTCTTTATTAATTGCATCACTATTTCCTTCTCCTAAATGGAAGAGATTATGGGGGACATGTTTTATTAATTCTGCCTTCTTTTTCTGACCTGGTGACTGGGGTTTTGGATGCTGCTGGGAAAATGTCCGGAATCAATTGGCACTGGCTGTGGTGTTTTTGCTGGTAGGATCCTGCACGAAATGTTTGACACCCCTGAGTGAATTTATTTTTGCAAAGCAACATCATGCAAACCAGGCCGGGGAAGAGGCGGTTTCAGGCACAAATCCCCTGCACTATCATCAATGGAGAGACCATAAATGTTGTGATGGATGCTTGAAGGCAGTTTAATGTAGCACTGGAGAAAATAGAAGCCATTACCTCTGGAAGAGCTCCAGTTATGACAGAGAAAATAAATGGTGCTGTTACAAGAGATATACTGACAACAAAATTCCTGCTGGCTGGGGAGGAGAGCAGCAGAGCACGGTATGGAAACCTACAGACAATTACCCGTTATCTGAAGTAGTGTTTATTTTTGGTTTAAATCCGACATGGAGACTGCTTGATAAAATGACTTAATCCAATCTGATGGAAGTTTAGTCTTAATTGTACTTGTGCTTGGAAACTGCCCCGTCTCTGCCACTGCTCAGATCCGTGTTGTGACATTTCCCAGCTCAGCACCTGTGCGTGGAGGTCTGTACCTGCACAGACAATGAGCAGAGAGCTGTGTGCTGCCAGCGCTCGCTCAAACTCAGCCTGGGGCGGCATTCCTGAACAAACCGGGTTCAGGACACAGGGATGGCTTCCCAGTGCCAGAGGGCAGGGCTGGCTGGGATATTGGGCAGGAATTGTTCCCTGGGAGGGTGGGCAGGCCCTGGCACAGGGTGCCCAGAGCAGCTGTGGCTGCCCCTGGATCCCTGGCAGTGCCCAAGGCCAGGCTGGACATTGGGGCTGGGAGCAGCCTGGGACAGTGGGAGGTGTCCCTGCCCGTGGCAGGGGGTGGAATGAGATGGGCTTTGGGGTCCCTCCCAGCCCAAACCATTCCAGCACTCTGTGATTCATTTTCAAACTACCCCATGAAACATTTCATGTCTTTTATCCATCTCTCCCTTCCATGTTTTTTTAATGGGAGGAGTTGAGGCAACAGCTACAGCAGCAGGCACAGAACATCCTCACACATCTTTGCTGGAGTCACCTAGGAGAGAGGTCGTTCTACAGAAAATAAATGAAGCAACATTTTGAGCTTCCAAATTCAATGGAGCTGGTTCCTGCCTGTGGAAGTATTCCTTTCCCATCCCAGCTGGGTTGGACTCAGAGGGATATGCAGATGTGTGAAGGATTCCAGCTTACGGTGCTGAACAGGCAGTGCTGTAAATCAGCCTCATAGGAAGATAGATCCAAAATCATAGACAGATCCAAGAAAATAATGCTGTTGATTTCAAATGAACTGCGTGTCAGAGCTTTACTGCCCAGAAGAGTTGTGGGCAACCTGCAAATGGGCTCTCGCAGTACAATGCCAGCGAGTGCTTGTGGGAATTGACTTGAAACTCTCACACTGCCCTGGTGTGTGGCTGACTGGAAAAAGATTAATTGGAAGCTACGAGTGGGATGATTCTTATATACTGTTTGTACTGTTTTGAGGTTTTTTTTTCATGAAGTCCCAGCAGGACTTGATATTTTTGGTGTAACTGGCACTGACCAGCGTAGATGTAGGGTAGTATTGCTGCCCTAATATTTTGTTCAGGATACATTTCAGTGCATGTGGAGTGTCATCATTCTGCCAGGGACTGCAGCAGATAGTGAACCAATGCTAATGAAGCTGATGCAGCACAGACTTTTGTTTATTTTCACACTTCTGACAGTGTTTGAGAAGGACTTGGGGTTCATCCCACAGCAGACACCCCACCCTCTCTCAGGGCAGGGTGGCTCCTGGGCCAGCCCCAGGCTGGGGCCTGGCAGGGAGAGCTCTGTAGCCTATTAGCAATTCTGAAATCATCCAGGGCTTTGATAACCTCCTGCATTTTTATTGGCAGCATCTCTGTGCTTCCTCCACAGAGCTGCTGTGTCAGTGGTTTAACCTTGAGTGTACATCAGAGCCTCACAGGGATGCCATTGTGTACAGGATTTGGAATGCAGGATTCTGACTGAATCACAGCTGATGCTCTCAGAGTGTTTTCCCTGATGCTCCACAAGCTTCTCCTCCCCACCTCAGCCTTTTCACTTTTTAAAGGCTGCTCCTTAATGGCTCTTGGCTCAGGATTTCTGGTGATCTCTTGTACTTTCGTGGTTTTCCTGTCAGTGTGTGACATTCCTTTCTTTTGAGTTGCATGGAATTCCTGAGTTTGGGAATGATTTCAGTATCACTCTGTTGTCATGTTGTAAGAAGGGGGAGGACTAAAAGAAGAAAGATGTAAAATGTAAAGCTAATAAGCTATTTTTAAAAAAACCAAGTCTGGCCTCCGTGTGTCACTCACTGGTGGTTTCCTGAAGCAAGAAGTGCAGAGCAGAATCAAATACTGGGGGTCAGGATGGTTGGGAATAACTTCACACTGAATATTCAGCTTTGGGAATTATCTTCATGCCTTGTTCAGATACCTAAGTTACTCAAACCCAGGTTACTCCTCTCTTCTTTCTGGGAGTGTGTGCTGCCTCTTGCATTCTTCTCCTCTGTAAGGGAGGTGGCTGAAATTTTTGCACGATTTACTTTTTTTTTAAACTTTGCTTAATTAAATATTCTTTTTTTTAACTATACATGGTTTTTTGCTATCTTTAAGGAATACCATTGGCACAATCTATGTGTTTTCTGGAATTATTTGGAGGCTTAAGTGAATTTGAGCTAGCAGACAATGAAAAGGAGATTTTAACTCAAAATACTACTTTTTCTCAAAGAAAAAGTGCATCAATTCACTTTTAACAACAGCAGATGGTAGCATTCTTATGCAAGTTTTCTGTTTGCAGTGTGAAACAAAGCTTTCTGAACACTTCTTTTTTGTATATTCTGAAACTTCTGGAAGTTTTTTCAAGATCTCTTAGACATAAAGTGATTGATCCTCGCGAGAACATTTTCAGCATCAGAACCCAGTGTCCTTCAGCCGTGAGAGCCCCTGTTTAATAGTTAATAGTATTGAACATGTGCTACCTGCTGAAGGTGGCAGGATTCGGGGTTTGTTTCTAGGCTCTTCTGGTTTGTTTTCCAGGCTGTGTTTCTTGGTTGGAGGAGGATTTTTTCCTGTGTATCAGGAAGCCTTTGTGAGCACCTTCTCTCCCGTGCTGGCAGCTCAGCCCGAGCCGAGGTGACCCCTCATTGCTGTGGCAGCCTGGGCAGGGGACATCCCTGCCAGGGCACCAGTGTGGCATTTCCTGCGCCTCGTGCCTGGGCATGAGCTGGGGTTTGCTTGTGCTGGTGGCCTCAGCAGCACTGGGGGAAAATCATTTCCCTGGGACGTGCTGAGGCAGCGGGAGATGCTGGTCCTGTGCAGGAGCTGGTGGGATCACTGCTGTGGCTCTGAGGTAGCACATTTATCCTGCTCACCACGTGAAATGATGTGGATCACATAAAAGCTGTGTGGAGCCCCGGGCTGAGTGTTCAGCAGTGCCGTGTCCACAGTGACGGGGGGGAGAAACAGCAGAGCCCTTCCCTGTGGCCAGGACTGTGTCTGACTCCAAGCTCAGCTGTCAAAACACGAGCTTCTGTTCTTCCTCAGGACAGCTTTGACCGGGCTCCTTGGAGAACAACTGCTTAAAGCCTCTTTTCAGCCTAAAACAGGGATATGCCAGGTAGTGGAAGTTAAAGCCACCTTGAGAGCACTTCCTTCTCCCTTCTTGCTCCCTCTCCAAACTGAACCACGTGTATTTCCCACACCAGCCTGAGAAGACAGCAGGGCTCAGGGTTGCTGAAGACCCTTTCTCCTGAGGGAGATGGGGATGGGTGTATGTGTTACATTTGTTCAGACTGTGGTTTACACAGTAGCTTTGCCTCTCCGCAGCCGGTTTATGGTGATACAGTAACTTTGAGTGACTTTCGCAAACCATTACATTTTAACTAAAGTACTGCCAACAGCCTGGTTCCTGGTCTTGCTTCTCTTTTTAGAGAGAACATGTATGAATGATGGGTAATATATACAATATATATTAATTTGTTGTGACTGTCATGGGAAAAGGAATGTGAGCTAAGATTCGGAAGTGACAAAAGTTGCGTCAGGGGCTGATTGCACCCTGCCTTGTCTTTTCCAAATGCATGTGACAAGTTTTCTGTTTTTTCCTACCGTAATGAAGCAACTTCTGTTCCCCCTTAGGAGCACCCCATCCTCGGGCAGCCTTTCTTCGTGCTGCACCCCTGCCGAACCAATGAATTCATCTCTGCCGTGCTGGGTGGCTCACAGAAACGCCACAGGTGAGGGGCACTGCTGGGTCTTGCGAGGCTTTGTGCAATGCAGGTGAAGTCAATCACCTGCAGAGTGGAAACGGCCAAAACTACTTCCTTGATCCAAGCAGAATGAGATTTCTGTGTTGTCACTTCAGGCCTGAACATTAAAATGTATTTGCTATAGGAAGAAGGAAGGAATAACCCCCTCTGAAGTTATTTGGGACTGTTGAGTCTGTCTGCAGTTCAGAAAAAGGTGGGATAATATGTTTATGATGCTTTTTTTGTGGTTTTTTTCCCCTAGACACACAAATTACATCATACTGTGGCTCAGTACTGTAGGCCCAGTTGTGGGCCTGAATCTGCCTCTGAGTTACGCACAGCTGGCACCCGAGCAGGGCACAAACACTGACTCGGTGGAAAGGTAAGAGAAAAGGAAATCACCTTTCCTCTCCCATCCTCCTGTCACAAAGATCACATGGAGAACTGGCAGAACCATTACTTCCTCCTTTGAAGCTCGTGGTTCAGTTCATTTGAGACTCACCTTTCCCTGTTTTCCTTACCTGTCTGCCTTGTTGCCTCACTTGCTTTGCAATGAAAATTTGTGCAGAGAGAGAGGTGCTGGGCCCATTGCTGACACCCTTCATGAGTCCAGAGGGTCCCTGATGTCCTGGGGTCTCTTTCAGGCGGAGAGAAATGTTTTCTGTTGGTTCCCCCAGCACAGGGTTGGGGGTCTGGCGTAACTGCTGCAAGGATTTGAATTTAATCTGTTTTTGGCATTTGCTGTCACCTCTCCAGAGCCCAGAGCTGAAGGATTGGTGGTGGTTGGACTGTGATGAAGCTGCTGCAGACTTCCTTGGGGATGAAGTCGAAGGATCCGTCCTGGCTGGTCAGCCATGCCAGTGGGGAAATGATTGCTCATGGCCCTTTCTCTGGCCAGAACTCGCCACTGATGGTGGTGGGAGTTGGCTGCAGTTGTGGGAACACCTCCCCAGCACCACCCAGCCCTGATCTCCCTTGTGACTGCACTGGCCCTTGAAGTCGCTGCTCTCCTGCCTGCTGTGCCTGTGCCCTTGGTGAGGCTGCACACAGATGCATGAGCCAGAACCGAGTCGCTGCATCTACCGAACCTATCTCTAGGAAATCTGCACCATCTGTGGGGCAGAAAATGCAATATAAACGCAGAGAAATGCTTGTGGGACGTGGTGTGGGCTTGTGGCAGTCAGGGTATGGGCTGAGACTGCGTCACCTGGGAACCACCTTCTCCAGCAGAGCCTGGTGAGGGCCCACCCCACAGAACATCCTCATCCTGGGAATATCCCACACACAGCACACGTCAGGGAGCAGACGGGGTCGGGACTGTGGCAAACAGAGCCTTTGGAGTCTGCAGCTGAGAGAGCACGTCCAGCTCTGGAGCTCAGGTGCCTGGAGCAGCCGTGGGGAACATGTGGCTCTGCCGTGCTCCGCTGCCTGTGAGGGAAGCTCTCTGTGCGCCGGGGGAGCTGCTGCTGTTCCCAGTTAGTGTTTCTCGTTGTACTCGTGGTTGTTCACAGGTTTGCTCCCTACCCTGCGCTGCTTCTGCAGCCTCCCTTGGCAGCTGCTGATTTCTGGGGAATTGCCTGGTGGTGCTGCCACCATCAACCAGATTACAAGGAACTTCCCTACCACCCATCCTGGCTTCTCTCCCAATCCCATTTTATTTGCAGTGTAAAACAGAGTCTGAGCAGCTGAGGTGGAACCACAGATTTTACTTTTGTGCATTCAGCAATTGTCACTTGCACACAGAGTCCAGTGTGTGCCACATCAGTGTGAAATGCATCCAGATTCTGGTTTTTCAGATGATGTTTTTAACTTCCATTTCTTGTCATTGGTGGACATGGAATACAGACTGCAGTCCTTCAAATTCCATTGGTGTGCAATTTGTTTGCCAGCCATTTGGAATTAATAATGGAAGCACATCATTTATTTTGTTCTGGGTCATAACAACCCGAAAAGCCATTTTTTCTGTGTAAGATTTACAAAATATGGCCCACAGCTACATTGATTTTTTTAACACTTTTGGTAAGACATGTTTGATAATTGCATCCACAGCCCATTTTTAAATTTAAGTAAGACTTAGAAAGGAGGAAAAAACCAACGAAAAGAGGTAACAGCAGGTTTCAGAGCTGTTAAATGTTCACCTCTGCTCTGTGGTCTTTACTTGTGATACCCTGGAACAGAAGAGTGGAAGCACTCAGCCTCAAAATGTGGAATTTATATGTGAAGGGGAATAAATATTTTTATTTTACATGGGAAAAGTCTCAACACCCATTACTTTCTACCTTGATTTACCATTTGTAAACAAAGAGGAGGATTACTTGAACAGGGCCTTATACTGGGCTCAGGATTTCCTCTGTCAGGGACAGCCCTGGGCTGTTGTCACACATCCTCTCCCAGTGGTCACAGGGGTGTCCTACGGCCACACATTCCCTTGGCTGGGCACTCCAGCTGCTCCCAGATTCTGGAGCTGTCTCTGCCTTGCTCCCTCCCTGCTGAAAAGGCCCCTCCAAACCCCTCGTCAGTGCCTCAGACGGGGGCTGATGATGGGGGCCATGAAATGGGTGAGCAAACAGAGAATTCCCTGCCCTGACACGACTCTGAACCTCCTGACACCACAAACAATGAGGTGACAGCGCAGTGTCATCATCAGGATCAATGTTTCCCTGGAATTTGGCTGGAAAACCAAAATTCAGCTCGGTTAGTACAAATACACGGAGGTTAGATAGAGGAACAAATACAGGGTAACATAAATATTTGGGACCAAAGAGATAAATAAGCCTGTTTGGACATCTCCTTTTTAGTGGCTGGGGTGGGAGGTAGGCACCCAATTTCCCATTTACATTTACATCTTAATGACTTAGGATATCTTAACGGAATTTTTGTGTGCAAAGATCATATCTATGTATTTTTTTTGAAATCTAGTGAATTGTTTTGTGATTATATTTTATGTTGTGATTCATTATGTGAACCTATTGAAGATCCTCAGATCTGAGCCTGGGTTTTGTCTACATGCATTATCTGAACACTCGCATCCTACCAAGGAGAAAAGTTCCAGTTCAGATTTGTGAATTTGCTCAGTTGTTCATCTTTGCTAATCTGGGAAGACACATCGAGGGAGGTTCTTTACTTCTGGGGACTTCTTGTAGGGGAACAGTCTCATACCTGCCCTGGGTTGCCAGCATCATCAAGAGGAATTAATTTTATGTGTTCACCTCAGCCAAAAAACGTGTTTTTCTGTGGAATGCAGTTGGTAGGCACGTACATAATCCCTCATTTATGTCAGCATGACCAGGTAAGTATTTAACCCCCTGCCAGGAGATTTGAGGTTGCCTGGCTTTGGTTACTAACAGGAACATTCCTTTCCACGCAGGAAATGTGGAGCTACTTAATTACAGCTAAATACAGCGAAGTAATCAGTATCAATTCTTGCTGCAGCTCCATGAATTTCACGGAGACTTTCTCAATAACTCCCCCCCCCCCGTTTGCTATGATGATGATGGTTTCACGAGTCTGTTTGGACATCTGTAGTTATTTTGCACACACATAAATTCAGTTCCAGCACAAAGGAAGGACGATTGCTCTTGCCTCTGAATGGTGAAGTTACAATTATTTCCTCAAAAATACTCTCTTCTAGAGAACAGCGTGTGTATGGGTATTTACATCTATTTTTAGTAACATGTAGGCTTTTAAAAGTGCTTCAAGGAATTTAGTGCATCTTTTTAGCAGTAAGTTCTTACCACCTGGAATAAAATAAAATGTACCCGAAGCTCAGAGCTGCAAAAGTAACTCTGTATTGAGTGCTGAGGATTAGGAAGGTATCACACATGTTGTTATCTCCTGGATTTCATTAAAATCTTGAAAAACCCTGCACCACGAGGAAGCTTTCAGTTCCCCACTTGAGAGCTCGTTGTAGCTGTCACCTCCTGAAGACAAATTCACCTTAAGGCGAGAGAGGATTTCACTGGTGTGTTTGAACAGAGAATGGATTTACAGAGCACCCTCTTAACACCTTTCTCAAGTGTGTTAGAAAACAACATGTCTTGTAGCAGCGTTGTTATTCAGTCGGGTATTGCTGGTGTCAGATGGTTGGTCAACTGCTTTAATAACAGAAAATGCTAATTAGTTTTGGGGATGAGGTGGAAACATGGCCAGCTTCTGTTTTGGAGGATTTGTGGGTATGTAACACATATTTATTAGGCTTAAAACCACTCTGATACTGACTTGGTGGTGATGTTTGGCTCAGGTCATCTTTGTCTGAGTTCCTTCTGCAGTGCCCAGGTAACACAAGGTATTCCTGAGCCCTGGCACAATCACAGGATGGTTGGAGTGGGAAGGGACCTTAAAGCCCATCCATTCCCACCCGTGCCATGGCAGGGACACCTCCCACTGTCCCAGGCTGCTCCCAGCCCCAATGTCCAGCCTGGCCTTGGGCACTGCCAGGGATCCAGGGGCAGCCACAGCTGCTCTGGGCACCCTGTGCCAGGGCCTGCCCACCCTCCCAGGGAACAATTCCTTCCCAATATCCCATCCAGCCCTGTCCTCTGGCACTGGGAAGCCATTCCCTGTGTCCTGTCCCTCCAGCCCTTGGCAATTGTCTCTCTCCATCTTTCCTGCAGCTCCTTCAGGCCCTGCAAGGCCACACTGAGCTCACCCCAGAGCTTCTCCTCTCCAGGCTGAGCAACCCCAGCTCTCCCAGCCTTTCCTCCCAGCAGAGCTGCTCCATCCCTCTGCTCATCCTGGTGCCTCCCCTGGCCTGGCTCCAGCAGCTCCAGGCCCTTCCTGTGCTGGGACAGGGCTGGGGCAGCTCTGCAGGTGGGGTCTCAGCTGAGGGGGCAGAGGGGCAGAATCCCCCCTGCCCTGCTGCCCACGCTGGGGCCCAGCCCAGCACAGGGGTTTGCGGTCCCAGCACAGGGGTTTGGGGTCCCAGCACAGGGGGGGTTCGGGGTCCCAGCACAGGGGGTTTGGGGTCACAGAACAGGGGGAGTTTGCGGTCCCAGCACAGGGGTTTGGGGTCCCAGCACAGGGGGGGTTCAGGGTCCCAGCACAGGGGGTTTGGGGTCACAGAACAGGGGGAGTTTGCGGTCCCAGCACTGGGGTTTGGGGTCCCAGCACAGGGGGTTTGGGATCTCAGCTCTCCCCGACAGCACCCCCAGGGCTTCTCCCAGTGCTGCTCCATCTGCCCATCCCCAGCCTGGATCCAGCCCGGGGCTGCTCTCCTGCCGCTCTGGAGCCTCCGTTTGGCCGAATTTCCCGTTTCCTTTGTCAAAGCCCACACAAGCTGTTGGCTCGAGCGTTTCCCTCTCAGCTGTCCCTCCCCGCTCCTGTCGCGACATCTGGTGGCGACCCGGCCTCACGACAGCGCCCGCTGGATCTTCCTCCTCTGGAATTTGGAGATTCACAACCGCGAGGGGAGACAGTCCCCTGCTCTTCCGCCTCCCCCAGGAGTTTTACGACAGCAACCTCGGGAGAGATTCTCAACGTGTTCTTGAGATTCCTACTCCATTTTAATATAAATTATTGAATTTCGCATCAATTTCTATATAAGTAAATGAATGATTTGAAGCAGAACCTTTCCTTCACCACACAGATGAGCTGCAGTTGCAACAAGGGAATTGTTCACACTCTGACTTCTGCCAAGTAAAGATTTGAGGTTCTGTTTCACTAAGAAAGCCCTGAACAAATGTGTTTTACATCTGGCTAAGCAGGTATAAACTCAAGAGACACCCAAGTTAGTGCACTAAAACAGGTGTCTTCAAATTGGGCAACTTGCCCCAAATTAACCTTAGGTTATTTGTACTGAACACCGGGTGAAACTCTTCGGGCTGATGGTTCAATAATCCCTTCAGGGCCCAACCCTGCGGAGTTCTGAGCAGGTGCTCTCACCAGAGACCAGCTTCCAGTGACCATTCCTGATGTGAAGAAGGCTCTTTTCCAAGATTATGCATCAAAATTCATGCAGTTTCTGCTCCCCTGAGGGGATGTTTTGATTCCTGATTAGTACTCCCAGAGGAACATTTTTGGGCTTTTTCTCTGGCCAGATCTAGAAAGAAACTTTATTTCAGTTTCTACAGGAAGATTTTTGTGACCACTCCCTCTCCTCCTCCAGCACCCCCTGAATAACGAACACAGCACTCCTTTTAAATCAAAAACTTTATTGGTGATCCTGTCAGACCGGTGAGCATTTACGATCTGGGTCTCTCCTTCTTGCCCTTGTAGAGGGCCAGCAGGGACACGTTGGCCACCTTGACCACCTTGAAGCGCACGCCCGGGATGTCCCCCACGGCGTGGCCCTTGCGCCCGAACCCGGCCACCAGCACCTCGTCGTTCTCCTGCGGCAGAACAGGACAGGGACAGGCTGTGAGCCCCAAACCCGGGCACAAAACCGGCCCCGAGCACCTCCCGCCTGAGCTGCGCCCCACCCCGCCCCAGCACCGGCTGGGAACACACAGGGTGTTGTCCAAAACCCATGGAAACAAACCCGTTAACACATCTCATCAGCACCGACAGAATAAAGTTGTCATTCACTCCTTTTTCTCACAGCATTTTGGGCTTCTTGACAATTACCTCGATGAAGTTCAGGCAGCCATCGTTGGGGACAAAAGCTGTGATTTTTTTGCCGTTCTTAATGAGTTGGACCCTCACACATTTCCTGATGGCAGAGTTGGGCTGCTTGGCTTCAACGCCCCTGCAAGGGAAACCAACCAGCAAAGGAATCAGTGTGGAGGACCAGGAGGGTCACTAATTATCACCCACAATTAACTGTTTTTCCTTGTATTCTGTGTAAGTTCTATCTGTATTTGAACACCTGTGAGCTGTTTAAAAGTGCTGAATTAATATTCAATCAATATTACATAATGCAGATTAATGTAGATTTATATATGCATACATAAAATACCCCTTCCTAAGCCAAACAGAAACTTAAATGACCTCCAGACTAACTCAGTAAAATTCTAACAAAATACAAAAGAAAAAAAATCCACAAACAACCCAAATCACAGAAACAGAGCCCAAAAAATAGAGCCTTGGCAGCATCCCAGTGAAATTTATGAATTATTAAGGAGGGGAAAAAAAAGGCAGAAGTAGGCAGGACCCATGACACATAAACACAATTTTCTTTCCATTTGCGCCCAAAACCCTGATTATACCCCATGCAAAAAACCTCTTGCCTTTTCCCTTATTTTTGACTGAAGTTCCCTATTTTTTCGTACTTTTAAAAGAAATTTGTTTTCTCCAATTCTTGCCAAAAATCCTCGTTTTCCTTAATTTTTGAAAAAAACCTCACACGTTTCTAGTTTTGCCGTAATTTGTGCCAAAC
>VZRS01008234.1:0-41797 GCA_013398055.1 Ifrita kowaldi
GGGGCGGTGCGGGCCGGGCACTGCTCCGGGTGGTGCCGGTGGGGTCCGGCCCCGCGGTCCGGGGGCTCTCGGTGCCTCCGGGCCGAGCGCACCCCACACTCATCCCTGTGCCCCGAGCGGCGGTGCTGCCTCGCCCCGGGGTTTGGCTCTCCTGATTTTTTCCGTTCCGGTGTGCGCCGTCTGCAGGGTCCTAAAACGTCCCTCACGATGGTCGCTGCGGTCGGCCCCGCAGCCCCCCGGGCCGGGGAGAGCGGCTGCTTTGTTCGGGTGCGCTTCGGGCCCAGCCTTCTCACGCGTCACGCCAGACCGTGAATGTTCGTAGTGTTTTCAGGAAAAAGAGAAATAAACTGTAACGCGATTTATTGTCAAGGTAGTTCTCTCTATCTGAACATACCCCCTTCGCACAGCCACTTTTTTTTCCTGCTTCAGCTCTTCCTCCCTCCCTTGAACGTGTTTACCCTTTCTGCACAAGCTGCAATCTGCGTTAATCACTCTCTGGGGCTGCGGTGGTACTAATAAGCTACTCATAGCTACTTAAATTATAACTTGCATAATCAGTGTTTCGAGCAAATATTGGTTGGAAGAATATGCCTATCCTATCAGTGCTGTGGTTGTTGGAAAGAATCATTGATTATCTTTTAAATAGTTAACACTGCTGATATGCTGCCCTTCAAAATGTTACACTGATAGCTGAACAGGCTGATGCTAAGTGTCAGAATACAGCATTGATCCACAGCTGGTAACTTTTTGAATGGCAATGTCTGTCACATAATTTAAAGGGGTAACTAGTTAAGTGCTCTGAAAAGAAAAGGGGGTATCGCTGTACAAACAAAAAGCACAGAACTGCCCTACCTTTTTGAAAATTACAGGCCTCACTGGCATGGTCTGTCTTTTTTTGAGAGAACAGCTGACCAAAAAACATTGTCTAAACAAATTCTTGCATGTTTAAAAACCTCTTTGTTAAACAGTTAATGTGTAGCTACAGTATTAGTGTTTTATTTGGGCTGTGGCAATGGGAAAAGAGAGTGTCTGAGTACTTGCGTGCATCTGAACACTGCTGCATGTTTCCCTGGTGAAAGATAATCCTCAGAAGAGGAAACACAGTCCCTTAGTTAAGATTGCATGTGAAAGTAAAGAGATCTGACCTCATGTTCTTGTCACTTCTGTAGTCTGTCCTCAAAGTCTTCCCCACACAGGTGTGTCGTGGTGGTTTGTGGAAAACATTCACATTTACATGAAAGGCAGCTCACAGTCTAAAGCAAAGGTTTTCTGCACATCAGCAGAAAAAGGGGAGCTTGTGATCTGTGTTGAATTAGTTCAGATATGCAAAGTGCAACTGGCTTTACAAACTTACTGCAAATACTGGCTTTTGTAATGATTTCTAAAACTCTGATTATTTCCTAATGTTCCTAATAGCAAGTTGTATGTAGGCATGAATGACTGTAATTCTTTAAAAAAACGTAACAAAACTAATTACAGGGGAACTTAGAGCTTTGGTACTACTTGGCTGCTTTCTTTGTGAGACTGGCAGCCTGCAATATGAGCTGTAATCAGGATCTTCAAGGCTATGTAAGGTGCCTTTTCTGCCCAGATTCTTGCTTTATTTTAAAGTTGAGTGTTGTTGTGTTCATAGCAAATTCTCACTGATTTGTGTCAGTAGTTCTTATAACTTGTTGATCTTGGAAATCCATTAATAATTGCATCTTGCTTCCATTTAGCATGAATTGTATTGAATAAAGACGATCAGATGAAGGAGTGGCTTTGAGAGAAAACTAAGAACAGCTCTTTTGGAAGACCCTCATTGAAACTAATTGAAGAAGTATATGTTAAGCAAGAAGGGCTGCCAGACAGTTTGACACACTTCTAGGATGTGTTCTGACAAATTTGGGAGTGGATGAGGCTTGATTCTGCTGCTTGCTTTGGTTCGGCTTAAGGAACAGGAAGAAGTCCTGTGTGTTGTGTATGTGTATGTGGTAGTGGGGTCCCAAGCAGGTGGAAAGGGGATGGAAGAAGAGGGGACAGACACGACTCTTCTACACTTGCATTTCCTCATGGCAGAAAGGAATGCACAGAGGGTTTGGATATAGAGATGCATGGCTGCAGGTAGGAAGGAGTGAGAGTGCCCCAGCACTGCTCAGATCTGTCCTACACTGAAGCACTTGATTTTCTTTATTGGTGCCAGGGAAATGTTGGTAAATTTAATTTAGAGCCTTGGAGCACTATAAAATCCATCATGATGGGATTTTGGCAGTTTGTAAGAACTTGCAAATTGCAGAAACAATGTTATTGTTCCATTAGGCACATGGGTCTGTATGTGAATGTAACAGGAAAACTCTGCTCTGAGTAAGAAGAGACTATAAAAATAGAAGCATGGGATGTTAGAAAAATAGTCCTTTCTTTCATCCTCATACTTAAAAATACAGAAGGAGCTGAATATTGGTAGCCAGAATTCTTGGAAGACTGAAAGAACAATCTGTAAACACTCAAGGGACTTGGTAGTCACAGGAAGATAAGGGGGAACCCCCCTAACAGCTTCATCAGAATTCCCTGGCTGGGCTCCTTCTCTTTGGCTGCTTCTCCCTAGGGGTCTGCATCTTATCTCGCTGGCTTCCTTTCCCCTATTTGCCTCTGACTAATAGGCTTTGTCTTCTGGTTACTGGAAATCTAGTAAGTTCTTTTGTCTCTTACCCCTTCCTCCTTTTTAAAAATACTAGATTAATGGCTGTAATGTTTTGCAGACTATCTTCACTGGTGACACGCATTAATTGTGTACTTGACTCTTAAGTTACCCAGCAGTAATAACATAGTAACTTGACTTGAAACAATGGTAATTTCATGGCAAATGTTCAAGGCAAATGTTGCCTTCTGGTAAAGTGCCAACTGCAATTTACCCCCTGTAAACATGTGACACAAGTAAACTGTCTGTGCAGATTTTCTCAGTGTCTTCTGTACAGTAAGTTGTCTCGAGAGTGTCTTTTGAAGCAATCAGTGATCTCTCTTTTGTCCTCCCCTCCTTTCTTTTGCCTCTCGCTTGAGTCAGGCAATTGCAGATCTGAGTTGAAACCTTCCCAGGGAGTGATCAGGAAAGCCAAGACTTGCAGACATGCTCCCATTGCTCACTGGCACCTTGGCTTCCCCTTTCCCTGAGGAGGGTTTGTGGACCCGCTCGGCTCTTGGCGACCGACTGGGGGTGAGCAAATTGGAGAGCCCCAGGGAGGTGGGGGTTGGCAAAGCTAAGGGGAGCTCTGATTTCCCCTGCACAAGTGCCAGTGTTCTTTGTGGTGAGATGAGGAGGTTCTCCTTGTCACGTGTGGCTTTGGTGTGATAGTGTGATGATGTTTTTACATTCTGATCTCAGTGCTGACCATAACAGAGCAAGTAGGGAATCAAAGCCTCTTGCCTAAAAGATAATCTGAGAACTGACCCATTTAGGTCTCCATTTTGTCCGTGTGTCTTGGGGGGCAGCTCTCTGGTCCAATGATCTGCATTTTAAAGGAAGCAGAAAATCTGGATTTTAGTTAAAGGTTATTTAATTGCAGTATTTTGCTGCTAGAAGAATGCCAGTTAGGGGACTATACTTAGATGTAAGTATTAAAGAACTCTTTCACAGAAGTAGGAATACTGTAGAGAAACCAACAAAAGCATAGGTGGTGAGACAGGATTCCAGTAAAGAGAATAAGCCAGTGTAATCTCCTGGTGTCTCAGAAAGAATGGTTATAAATGCTGTTCTGTCCACAGCATCTGTTTTGTGAAAGACAAAACTTACTTTGCAAAATGTGAGAATGCTGTTCCTGACCTCCTGTCACAGTTTGTTATTCCCACAAAGTCAGACTGCCAGAGATAGTATGACAGTTGTAGTTGTTTGTTGTCTCACTTCTCCTGTTTAGTGAACATAAGTGGGTTTTTTTGAACCAAAAGGATTGTGTGCTCCTGAAATATACCAGTCTTATTTTTGCATCCATGTAGTAGCAGAAAGTGACAGTTTTTAGTTCTTACTTTGAGGGGGTTTTTTTTGTGTGTGTAATGCTTTTCCTCCTGCAACTTTGAAACTTGTAATGCAGTCAGTCTTATCCTTTTGTTTTAAAATGGAAAGGGAGGGAGAAAACCATCTTAGTGCCTGTGATTATGAGAGGCATGTGTTGCTCAGTAATAGACTCACAAACACAATGTCCTAGTTCTTGGTTTTGGTCATATGCTGACTGTTCAATATTTTCATTGCCAACGAGTCTGTACAGAAAGCCTCAAGTATTCTGGATCAGCATATAAATGGATGGCCTGGAGTGCCAAAGGTCTGATGTATTCCAGCTTCCAGCAGTTACCTGTGCTTGGAGTTAGTGATTATGTCTCATGAAGCACAGGATAGATACCTACACACTTGGTCTCTTGTGAGGCACAGAATGTCAAGAGAAATCAAAAATATAAAAATATGTGAAAACTTAAAAAAAAAAAGTGTGTGTTGGTTGAATGCCACTAGATTTCTAAAGGAGAGCCGAGAGTCTGATACAACTGATGACCAAGTTCAAGTACTCAAAAGGAGCTCCTTTGAAGCTGCTGATACAGTTAGCATCAAAATACTGTGGCATCCTTTATACAGTGGGAAATGGTGGTGCTGTTCACTGCAATAGGGAAGTTGGGACTCAAATCAGGAGAGAGAATTAGGGCTTCAGCAGGTGGCTGTGTGTATTTTCTGCTTTAGAAACTGCAGTCAGTTTAAAAATCCAAGCATATGCTCTTAAAGCACTTTCATATGTCGATGCTTTCACTTAGAACAATTTGTTGTACATAACTTAGATATGATTCCAGTATGTATGTGGTCAGCTGGTACTGAAGTTCCTACACAACTGCATGCAATGAGTGATTCTTTTGGCTGGCAGCCTGTAAACTGTTACACTCACTGAGATGCCCAGCAGGCCTTCTGTAAACTCCCTCAGCGCATCTGCTGCCAGCAGGGATCTTACGAGGTGGTCTGGCTCTTGTCTTTAGACTTGTCCCTTCAGTGTTAGGCACTGTGTGGGTCACTGTTCTCACAACTGCTTTCTGCTGGAGAAGGGACACTGTTAGCCAGAGCTGCTGGAAGAGCTTCCTTTTTTTGTGTGACTGCTGTCTTTTCTTCATTGTTGAGAGCAGTAAGAAATACGAAGTTATTCACTTACTACAATTAGTTTAAAGCATATCTTATTATTACAGGAGTCACTTGATATTTACCTGAATTATATTCAGCTGAACGTAATTGGTGAAGGCACCTCAGACACTTCAAGATGAAGTCTGATAGCTGAACTCAGTGTAAAAGAAAATCTCTGCACACCTAGCTCAGTCTAAAAGTAAATGTTTTTCTTTCCATTGCCGAGTAGATTGTAGACCGAGGTGGTTTTTCAAAGTTATTCTGGTTTGGCTGCAGAGAGTTGCAATTTTCCGTAGGTTAATTTGCAGAATGGATTGAGCCAGGGTAAGGTAAATATTTGTAGGACAACTACTTTCAGATGCTTTCAGTGGGATGCATCTCTGTCAAATACCCAGGGGCCGTGGTTTCTTTTGGTCCCATAATCGGCAGTTTTGCTGTAGAGATGTGAGCTGGTTGTGTCAGCACAGAGTAGCTCTTCCCCTGGCATGAGCTGCTTTAATTATTCATAATACGTACCGAGGTGTTAAAGGTCTGTCATGCTGTGCAAAAGTTACGGTGTACCCTGGAAAAATACTGAAGGATTATTCTTTTACAACCCTTTGCACATGAAAGGGGAAAAAACACACAAAGTCTCATTAGAAGATTATTTGCTTTTTTGTACGTGCTGGACCTTGTATGGCCTTTGACAAGGATCTTGAGGGAGAAGGGGAATATTGGTAGTTTTTAAATGGATGGAGATGAATTGCTTAGTAACTGAACCTTTGTTTTCTGAAGGTGGTTGAGTTATGTGCAGTGAAATAAATGAGAATAAATGAGTGTGTATGACGTAGGGAATTGGATGGAATCTGATTTGGGTTGTGGTTTCAGCTTTACTGAAAACTGATGGCATGATCTTGAACAGCCCTGTTGTTTGGCTGTCTTGATTTCCCCTCTGCCCATTGTCTTGCTCATAGCTTAAATAGGCTTCTCAAAACAAGTACTGCTGCTGCATGAATTAGTTCATTAATTTATTTACATTACAAAAGCACCTGAAGGCACCCTTCTAAAATTATATTCTGTTTAGCTAACCGGACTTGGGTTTGTTCTTTGAAAATACAATAATCCCAACAAATCATTCCACCCACCTAATAAAGTAAGATGAAGCACATAATAGGAAACAATTGAAAACTTTTTAATGGGGCCAAATGGAAAAACAATGAGAAGTAATCAGTAAGGTATTGTGTGGTTAGAGAATGTAAAGGGAAGGGAAGGATTCAAGGATGATGCATGTGTGTCTGCTGAAAAAGCTGCTTAAGGAATATGTCTTTCATAAGAAAAAGTAGTAAGGTGCTTTAGTCTTTCTCTGCCTATCATTTTTCACATTATTATTCATTTTTCCTTAAGCTAGCCTTACACAATTAGCTGTGCACAGTGAACTACAGATCTGAAACATCTGTTCCACTTTTTCTTAAGACTACTTGTTGGACTTTGAACATGTGCTCTGTGCATGCAGAGTCAGGTGCTCTTCAAGAGTGCAGAAAGTGGGTTTCTTCTGCCCGGTCTTGAGTGGAAAAATCTCTCTTGATGAGCAAGCTCTGGACTTGGAGTGACAGCACACCAGGTTAAGGCTCAGTTGTTTGTTAAGAGACTTTTGCTTGCATCCTGGTGACTGGGGGGGTTGCTGTAGGAAGAGATTTGGTGATAGCTGTGATTCTTGGCCCTGAGACCTGGCCCAGCATTATGGACTGTAAATGTGGTGCAGTTGTTTCTGATTTTTCTGGAGTATTTTTGTACCTGGCCTTCTCTTCCCTTCCAAAGTAGTTAAGCCTTTCCAGTATGGCCTTTCTCAGAGAAGTTCACTTCTCATTTGAGAAAGTATTCAGGCTTCCAACATACCTGTTGCCTGGCTTGGTTTTCTAATAGTCTACCAAGTGGCAGCCAGAACTCAGCATGGTGCCTTTTCAGGTGTCTACTTAACTAGCTTCTACTCTGTGCAGGCATATTCTTAGAGACAAATTTTACCTAGTTTGATCACATTTCTAAAGCTGTTTTGTTTCCAAAGCTCAAACTGAGGTTAATCAGAAATAGTGTGTTATCCTGGTTTGGAGCAGATTTGTAAAGTTCTCATGTATCTGCCCCCAAATCTATAACCTGTCTGTAATTCATTGAAAGGTTCTTCAACTGCAGGAAGCCTCACAAACTAATAATTCATTTTAACTAGTTGCAGCAGGACTTTCCTGCTTTTAGACTTCCTCTTGAGTAACTTTGCATAAATGTATTTGTGCAGCAGTGGTGTGGAGCGGATCAGTGTGAGACTGGTACTAGCACAGTGCTTGGTTGAGGATGTGGTGAGGTGTGTTCTGGGCTCCTGAGAGCCCATAATATGCCATTGTGCTGCACTCAGAATGCTTCTGCTGAGAGAGTTTCATTGCAGGTTAAGGCTTGAAATAAGCAGTTTCCATAACATGCTGGCTTTGACCAAAGTTTGTTTTATGCTGTAACACTTGTACACCAAGTGCTTTGGTATTACAGTGTAGAACTNNNNAACTACAGATCTGAAACATCTGTTCCACTTTTTCTTAAGACTACTTGTTGGACTTTGAACATGTGCTCTGTGCATGCAGAGTCAGGTGCTCTTCAAGAGTGCAGAAAGTGGGTTTCTTCTGCCCGGTCTTGAGTGGAAAAATCTCTCTTGATGAGCAAGCTCTGGACTTGGAGTGACAGCACACCAGGTTAAGGCTCAGTTGTTTGTTAAGAGACTTTTGCTTGCATCCTGGTGACTGGGGGGGTTGCTGTAGGAAGAGATTTGGTGATAGCTCTGATTCTTGGCCCTGAGACCTGGCCCAGCATTATGGACTGTAAATGTGGTGCAGTTGTTTCTGATTTTTCTGGAGTATTTTTGTACCTGGCCTTCTCTTCCCTTCCAAAGTAGTTAAGCCTTTCCAGTATGGCCTTTCTCAGAGAAGTTCACTTCTCATTTGAGAAAGTATTCAGGCTTCCAACATACCTGTTGCCTGGCTTGGTTTTCTAATAGTCTACCAAGTGGCAGCCAGAACTCAGCATGGTGCCTTTTCAGGTGTCTACTTAACTAGCTTCTACTCTGTGCAGGCATATTCTTAGAGACAAATTTTACCTAGTTTGATCACATTTCTAAAGCTGTTTTGTTTCCAAAGCTCAAACTGAGGTTAATCAGAAATAGTGTGTTATCCTGGTTTGGAGCAGATTTGTAAAGTTCTCATGTATCTGCCCCCAAATCTATAACCTGTCTGTAATTCATTGAAAGGTTCTTCAACTGCAGGAAGCCTCACAAACTAATAATTCATTTTAACTAGTTGCAGCAGGACTTTCCTGCTTTTAGACTTCCTCTTGAGTAACTTTGCATAAATGTATTTGTGCAGCAGTGGTGTGGAGCGGATCAGTGTGAGACTGGTACTAGCACAGTGCTTGGTTGAGGATGTGGTGAGGTGTGTTCTGGGCTCCTGAGAGCCCATAATATGCCATTGTGCTGCACTCAGAATGCTTCTGCTGAGAGAGTTTCATTGCAGGTTAAGGCTTGAAATAAGCAGTTTCCATAACATGCTGGCTTTGACCAAAGTTTGTTTTATGCTGTAACACTTGTACACCAAGTGCTTTGGTATTACAGTGTAGAACTGAACTGCACAGTGAAAGTTTCCACATGTAGCACTGATCCTTTCAATTTCTGCCTGCTGAAGAGGGAAAAAATACCACTGATTCTTCATTGATTCCCCACAGGGGAGAAAAGAAAGTTACCTTTGGTGAGAAAGCTGCCTGCTCTTACCTCTGGGAAAGCTGCCGAGGGTGTGGAGGGCCTGCACTGATGCTCATACCCAGTGCTCAGGAGAGCAAAGTCACAGGGGCTTAGACACAGGTGTGAAAAGAGGCAGGTGAGCAAAACAAAGGCCTCCATAATCCCGAGGGTCCGCACTGTTTACTTACTTATTTCCCTGTGGGTTGCTGAGGGGCTGCTAACGAGCAGTGCAGGCTGCTGTCCGAGTTCCTGTGCTCCACAGCAGCACAGGGGGAGGATGTTGGTGACCACAGCACACGGCTGCACCTTGCGACTCTGGCCCGAGGACTGAACCGAAACCTCTGCCACCAACGTGCTGATGCTTCTCTCCACCCCCGCTGCAGTCACTGCACATGATTTAGGACTAAGTCAGTCAGCCACAGTGCATTGCTGTGCTATGACAGCCTTTAAATACAGCCTTGAAGAGCTTGATCTTTTAACTGCTAACTCATACTAACTTTTTATTCCATATCCTATAATTGTGTTGTCAAAGTTTACACATGCTTGTACATTAGAAAGTTTAAAAAGGTTAAATGGACAACTTGGAAGACTAGAAATATAAAGAAAGGGGAAGAATTGTAGCTGGTCTTTCTAACAGATGTTAAAATTTCTGGCTCTAGTCAGTGTGCCTGTGTGTATAGGTCAGCCAACGTGGAAATTACTTCAAACAACCTGAAATAGTGTGGCTTTTGCTGGGTAGAGCTGATCTCCATCAGATTCAGCTTCTTTTGAACTTGAAATAAGTATTTGCTTCCAGTACGTGCAGTAAGTCATCTGGAAATGTAGATTTGGTGGATCATAGATCTCTTCCAAAGAAATACAAATATGTTTGAAAAGTAGTTTATTGCAAGAAGTTGCCATGACAATGATTTTTCAAAATGTGAACTGTAAGATGTTGCTTCTCAGTTTAGGTTCCTGGGGAATGAAGCTGCACAGCACCCTGTGTCCCTCCCTTTTCTTCTTTCCTCCCTGGTGATTTATAAAAGGAATTATTTAGATGCAGGAGGCCAAAAGAAATTAACGTAGATGTGCCAGATGTTACATTTTCTTAAATTCTTGAAATTCATGGGATGCTGTGGTCAAATAGGAAGAAATTCAAGCTAGTACTTCCAATGTGAGAGAGGCAGACACTCCTCTGCTCCCCTGCACATTAAGCTGGCTGGCAGCTGTGCACCCACAGGAGTGTCTGCTAAAAGAGCTGTGAAGAGGAGGAGGGAGAAAGGGTGGTTGGTTGTGTGGAAGATGAGGTTTGGGAGCAGAGTATATAAACCCAGTGTGGAGCTGACTTTTTGGTCACCATCTCAACAGTAAATGCCTAAAAGTGGTTCAGTGGAGATATATTTTCGCTCTGTGTGTGTATATGAGTGAAAGTACCATTCCAGAGTTTCCAGGCATTTTGAAATGCTTGGGGCTTTTAAAGCTCTATCAACAGCTTTGGTCTAAACTAGGTTTTATGTGTCAGTCAGATTTTCCTAATCCACGTATAGGATTCAAGTTTGGGGAAAACTCATGAGGAGATTGGCATGTATGACAAGACCTTGTTTCATGGTTTTCTTTCTACATTGAGCCCCCTCTTTCTGCTGCAGAAAGCTCTGAACAAGCTAACGTTCCTGCTTGTTTCCTAAGAAGTAAATCTCATGTAAAGGTAAGTATGCAGCAAGGCAGCTTTTGATCACCTGTCTGCTCCCTAGATGTACTAAGAGCTGTAAAAACGAGATGTTTTAGTGTTTCTGTTAGTATGGTAGAGCAGGGGAGCTTTGCCAGAGATTTCTTGTTTGTTGTGTTTTTCTTCTAGATCAGATGCAGAGGTGTTGACTAGGGGCTGCAGTTGCAGCTCTTGCTACACAAACCAGACATACCTCTGTCTGTCATCTTCTCTTCAGAGGTTCCTAGTTATACAGCAGAGCTGCGAATTTAAGAGAAGTGAAGCTGAGCCAGCTCGGCTGAACATGGGAAAACAAACATGGAAAAGAATGTGCTAGAGAATGAAAAAAGAGAATTACTCTCCAGACCCAAATTATGCTTTGCTAGGTAGCAGCTGTCTGGCATTCACAGATTAAACAGCGCTCAGCTAACATGCAGTGACAGTGATAGCATGTCCTCTGCTTTGCTTTTAGTGCATGAAATGAGGAATTAACTCTCCCATGCTGAAAGCCATAAAAGTATCCGGAAGTGTCTATTTACTCCTAACAAACATTTGAATTTGTCTGTTGTTTTCAGTACCTGTTGTATGGTTTATATGACAATGCAGAGTTAATGATGTTAATGCTACTTTATAAGTCAAAAAAGTGAGGTAGTATTTTGTAAAATGACTCTTTGAACAAATGGAGTTTGGCTCTGAATGGTTTTATTAAATACACAGTTGGTTCTCAGTGATTTGGTGCATTTCATGGTTTTCATAGCCTCCCCTAAATGTAAAGATTTGTGTGGTCTTTTGTCTTCCAGCATTCTATGTGGAACCCAGGGAGCCTAAAGGAAGCTGTGCAGTTAGTGGAATGATTCCCTGTGTAGCTGAAACTATGTAAGTATTAGATGTTTGCTTACAAGATCACTTGTCCAGCATAATTGTTAGAGCAGCAATTGTTTCTGCTTCAGCAGTGGCAGTGACCCTCTCCTGCCTCCCCAACGGGAAGCTCTGTGCATCTGTTCAGAGCTGGAAACAGACAGAGCATCCCTGATACTGTTCCCTACTCTCAGCTGTTCTTAAAGTCAAAAAGTCATGTATCCCTGTCCATTAAAAGGTAGATAATGCATAGTGGAATTCTGTAAAATTCTCACAGACTGTGCTCAAGTGTTTGTGAAAAGCTGAGACTGGGTTGAGACTTAGTTAACCTCTAGCAATGTTGTCTTTGCCTTAGCTAGTGAAATGCTGCTTGGAAAGGGATTTAGTGATTGGCTGAGCTGTCTCCCCTTTTGTTAAGAGATTTCCTAAATTTGTCTTTGAGGTCTTCTTGAACGTATGGAAAGTTTTTTCCTCTATTCTCTTGATACTTTGTGTTTTGAAACTCATTATAAATACCTTCTGATGCAACACTTTATTAAACAGCATAATGCTTGTTTTGCATGTTATTCTCTGGACATATCCAATAATTTCTATTGCTACAATAACATCAGTCATTAAAGAAAAATACAGGGTTACTTAAATATCTCCTTTGCATCTTCTCTCCTCCTGCCAGCTCCCCCCCACTTCATTGCTGCAGTTTTCAATTGTGCCATGGTGTGCTTGTATGATTGAGAGTTATTACTGAGTCACTTTGTTTTGCTCCCCTCAAATTTGGGTTATGTGTGATCTGGTCACTTGAAAATGGTGGAAAAATGCTGCAAATTCCTTACAGCACTTAGAAAAAAAATCCCACACAAAAACCCTCACCAAATCAAAAAGCCCCACCAAGCATTAGCCTAAGGCCTTTGTAATCTTCTCTAGGTTTTCATTTAATGTGTGGGGCCATATGGCTCTGCACATCCTTTGTTCTTAGAGGGTGACTTTCCTTTAGCTGGCTGTATTCACCAGCACTCATCTTCCTGTGTTCCCAGCTGCTGACTCCTTTCTAGAAAGGTGCAGAGAACGTCACTGTGGATCTCTGTTTTGCAGTTCCTGTGATGTGGAAGACGGCCTCATGGGCATCTTGGTGATTCATATGTACTGGAGATCATTGCTCAATACTTTTCTGAGTAATAGACTTCTTTGGGAGCACTGCATCCTGAAGTGCTGAGCACATTCCAACCTTAGCCCTGAATTTTGATCCTTTTTAGTAGAATGACAAAAGTAGTGATCACTGCTGCCTTTTATGTCTTGCTTTTATGCTGTACAAGCCTCTTAGTAATTTTGCTCTTGGGCACTGATCCTTTTGGGAATGGGTGCTTTGCCACCAATCCAGTGTAACCTTGGGGTACACGAGAACTTTACACTCGTAGTTCCTGATGCAGCTGGGAGATCTCTCTGCAGGTCCTGGCGCTGCCGCAGCCGGGACACTCGCTGTGCTCTGCGGCCGAACGCACGGCTCTGTTCACCTTCCTGAGGGAGCTCTCTCCCACTGCCTGAACGCTGGCTTCACTGCAGCTCCTGATGCTGCAATTAGATCCTCTCTCCAGCCTTCCTTAACAAAAGGGCCGGCTTCTCCCACTTGTTTCTATCTCCTTCCGAGGCTCTTGTTCCTTTCATGCCTTGAAACCTGAGTCATGTAGGAAGCGGAGGTGACTAGTTAGTGAAGTGGATCCAGCTCAGTGAAGGCAATTTACAAAGGGTAACTGATGGAGTGCCAGAAGACTTTTCTCTTACAAAACCAGATACATGCACAAGCTGCCAGCGGATGCAGTCTGGATTTTTTTTTTCCAAGCTGGTTTTGCTATTTTTGGGGCAGAATGCTTCTAAGTATCTGGCACATGGCATCAAGTTTCATGTAGAAGAAAAGTGAGGAATTTCAGCAACTGTACATGAGTATCTTCTAGTGTTTGTTCATAAGGAGTAGGATTGTGCTCTGAAAACCTCCTCAGCAGGGGGAGGAGGAACTAAGAACTCTGTTACTGCAGGGAAGAGCAGTGCTAGCAGTGCCCAGGCAGCGGCTGTTCAGGAGCAGCGTTCAGCTCTTTGTAAGGCAAGTAGGAAATGTGTTTGTTAGAGGGGTACGATGTGAGGGAGGTGGTTAACTTGCACTCCAGGGGCTGATACTACTGGGCTTGCTTGTTTTTGGAAGCTGCTTGTGGGACACTTCTTCCATCTATGTATTGTAATGCACTTTTTGTGACAGCAGATGTGTTTAAAACCCATCAGTTTCATCACATTGGTGATGTCACTTTGTAAACCTGAACATGCGATTGTTATCATAATTAATACAAGCTGTTGCTTAGGAAAAATGACAGCATGAGTCACTTGTATTAGGAAAACTACGGACACAGTCTTGCAAACTGCCTTTTTTAAAAAAAACCAAACTTTAAATTGGGATTCCTCAAGTGAATTGGATTAACCTGTCAATTATGATGTGTGTGATTTGACTACTTTAGAGGAAAGTAGTGTTCACTAATAGGCAGCTGTTCCTTAACCTTCCCACAGGGAAAAGCTGTTCCAAGTCGCCAATAGCTAATAACTGCAGTTACATCTTTGAGCAGGAAGTTTTCTATACTACCTAAACTCTGCTTTAAACTCTAATACTAGTCTGTACTCAGGAGTTTTTATTCTGTTCTTTTACCTGCATGCTTTTCTCTGAAGAAAAATCTGTCCAGTGTGGTGCTAGTTGCCTCTGAGAAACTGATGGAAGAACAAGAATTAGTGTAGATTGAGCATTTGAGTTCTGATGAATTTAAAGATGGGGAGGGGGGGAAAAGCTGGTATGTGGGAGTTAATCACTAAGCAGTTTTTACACTGCCTACTAATATCCTGTTTGTTTTGGTGTAATGAAATAATGACTGGTGTAGACTGGAGAGGACGATGTTACTCAGGCACCTGGCAGCACAGAAATCAGTGCCAGGCTGTGCTTTGCAATTTACAGAGCTGTGAAGTACTAAGGACCAGTGAAATTGTCTTATGGATTGTTTATATTGACAAGCATATTTTTATGAATCCTTTAAAATAATTATGAATTTCTTGAACACATTAAATCAAACTTTGCTGGCCTGTAAAAATGATGCTGCAAAGTTCATCTTTAAAGCATTGTGATGAAAGAATATATAGTATGTTTGTTCCTTTGGCTGCTTAAAAATAGGTATTTGTTAGTTTTGTATGTGGGTTATGTGCTTTAAGAAAAGGGACTGGGGAGGAAAAGGGAAGCCAGGTCATCAAATCCAGCATCTTGGCTGTTGTAGCTCCACTGGCAAAATTTTTTGCTCATGAAGCTGCACAAGTGCTGTTTTGTCAAAACAGGTATAATGGCTGAGAGAAGATTTATTTTTGTAACCCTAATATCTGAGAATTCATCTGTACTTGCTGCTGCTGTTGGTTTACAGGTTAAAAGAGGGGTTCAGTCTCAGTAAAGCTTTGCCCAAGAAAGAATACAGTAAAATTGACATGACAGCTATTGTATTTCTTAATTTTTAAATTTTTGTCTCTCTTCTTTCTTGTTCTAATTCTAAACTGGAAGCTGTACACAAAGTCAAGACAAACCAAATTTTTATGTTTGAAGCTTTTGCCTAACTGACAGCAGAGGTGAAATGCAAATAAGTGGGTAAAGGAGGAATATGATAAGCAATTGCTTTCTTGGAGCTGATATTTCTTAGAAATGGACTGTCCATGGTGTGGCTGCTCGCTGATAGGGCAGTGTCAGAGTGTTAGTTTGGTTTTAACAGGGAAAATTGGAGAACCCTTTTCTGTGGGTAAAATATCTTTTCCAAATATGCACGGCTTTGTGATTTATAAAAAGAGAGTATGATGAAATCATTTTGGCATTTTAATTTTTATTTTAAAAAAACCCCTCTGAACTGGAATTACTACTTCTTATCTGCATGTGTGTCTGTCTGAAGAGGTTTCATTAAGAAGTCCCCCTTCCCTGTCTGTCTCCTCACCTGAAGGGAGGAGCCCACTTGAAACAATGAACAATTCCTGAACACCCTCTTGCATAAGAAGTGTTGCCTCCTTCCTGCAAACACATTCCGTGTGTGTTTTAAGTACAAAAACCTAGATTCCAAACTCTGTTTAAAAACAAACGCACAACTTCCAGTCTCTCTCCTCCTCCCAAAAAAGGGCCAACAGCCAGCCCCCTCCTCCCCCTCTCCTTGAGAAGCCCCTTTTGCTGATGGTACAGTCTAGATCCAGTGCTTAGGTCTCTGCCAAATTGTCCCATCACTGTCCCCATCCTTCCTTCCCTGCTTTGTTTCAGTGTTTTATATTCTATATATAAAATGTGGGTATACTTTTAAAAACCATTTCCTTTAAAATATTTCTGGGTTAGACGAGTCTGTCGTGATGAAGCCTGTACATGAATCAACCTCTTTGTAACCTATGCTGCAGTAAGAATTTTAGGAATTTCCTTTATTAGGACCCGTTAGTATAGTGCAGCCACTGAGTGAGCTGCGTTGCTTTCTAGGTAAAACAGCCTGAAATCGCCTGAAATTTATGGCATATCCCAGCCTTGTGTACACTGCTTCTCTGCAGTACACAAAGCTTAAATATCCTGAAGTCGGTCGCTTAATGGCAAATGTTATCCCACATTTAATACTTCAAATATTCTTTGTAGAGATAGACGGCAGTTTGACTCTGAAACTGTTTTTCAGGTTAGCTGAGTGCTGCTAATGGCATGGTGAGATGTGTTGAAGAGCAGCTGCGAGGGTGTCCAAGGGCAGGGGGACCGTGCTAGGAGCTGGGCTTGCAACATCATGGGCCAGTGTGTCACCAAGTGCAAGAATCCTTCTTCTACCCTTGGCAGCAAAAATGGGGAAAGAGAATCTGGCAGCAAGTCCCACAGCAAGAGAAGTGCAGTCCACAAAGACGACCATGGCTCAGCTTGTGGGAAGACTTCAGGAGACATCCTTGTGAATGGGACAAAGAAAACAGATGCTGCTGTAGAGTCCAGTCAGCCTCCGACGTTTTCTGGAGATACAAAGAAAGACTCTGTTTGCAGTGCAGAGGAGTCTTCTCTTCAAAGGATTGGGGAGTTATTCAGGAGGTATAAGGACGAGCGGGAAGATGCCATACTGGAAGAAGGAATGGAACGATTTTGCAATGACCTCTGTGTTGATCCCACTGAATTTAAAGTACTAGTTTTGGCTTGGAAATTCCAGGCTGCTACCATGTGCAAATTTACAAGGTTAGTTCTTGTAGAACTTGTAATTATTTTCATATGTTAAAGTGTATCCTGTCAGCAGTACATTGGAGAGACAGCCTCATTAGCTTCACTTACTTATTTCTTCTAACACTTGTATTTTGATCAAATTAATTCCTACCACTGCAGAAGGTAAGCTTTGTATTGTCTTCTTTTCCCCTTCTCCTCACACTGGATTTCAGAAGATGTTGTTTTGGCCATTATGCTGCTAGATGAACAGTGTAGTGAGATTCTGCAGACATTAATTTATTCTTGATTTACCAAAAGCAATTTACTGTATCCAGCATTATCTTGGTGATGAGATTGGACACCGAAATTAATTTTTCCTTTAAAGTAATGTGAGATTCTTTAGTAATTGCTACTAACTCTGTTAACAGTCTGTGAAAGAATGACAGAATTGTTCCTGTGCAGCCAGTGTTACACTTAATGTCTTTTTCCAAGAGTAATCCTGTTAAAGCATAGAGAGGGAAGGAAGTGTGAGGGTTTTGACACTGGTAGCTGTTTCATACTGGCTGACAAATGATTGCTGTTCAGTGCTGTCTGCCCTGCTGGACAAGGGGCTCAGTCAGCAGGCTGGCAGCATGTGTGATGCTACAGGAAACAATGGACGGGCTAAAACCTACCCTACAATGCCCACAAGCAAACCCAAACTGCAGCAGCCTCCCCCAGCTTGATTAGCAATGTCCAGGTAAGAGCAAATAAAGACTGCCTACAAGGACTTGCAGGGAGAGAAGGAATTTTTTGGTTTTTTGGTCTACCTAGATTGGTTTGAGTAATGCTGCCTATTTTTACTGAGCTTGTAACTTTCAAAATTACTTTGGTGTTCAGAGCCTTGACCCAAGCCTCTGCTGTGCACTGAACAGCATCTTCAGAGTCTTTGTGGCTGTGGGTGTGTGTCAAAAGGATGAGTTACTCTGGAATGCAAATGTGGATTTACTGGAGGCTGGTGATGCAGGTATTTGCTAAGATGGTAAAGGAATTGTAAGTAGTGTCTGTGATTCTGCACAGCTACTATGAGTATTATAAACATGGTTTTAATTTCCTTGGGGAGGACAAATCTAGTGGTGAGAGGTTAGATTTGTTGAAGGGCATGCTCCGTGGTACAGGTGCTGATGGACTTCTTCCATCAGGGAAAACAATGGGGTCTGTTCTCCTGAGTGCTGCTCCATCTCTTGTCTTCCCTCCTGTGTCAGCCTGCTGGCTCTCCTGGCTGGTTGTAACACTTGCTCAGGAGCATCAGAGAAACTGGAGCTAAAGGTGTACCCCCGTGGGACAGGAGTGGTGCTTTGAGCAGTGTTGACACATTGTGCTGTAGCCCCTGTCATGCTGTGCTCCTGTCCATGCCTCAGCAGGTGCCTTGCTCACCGACACCAGTGGCTCCCTTTTGGTTTTGCAGGCTGGAAGAGCAACCAAAAACCACAGGAAAAGCAGAAGTGAACTGCTCTGTCCCTTGCAAACAGCTCACCCAGAGCATGGGCATTTAGCCATGGGCAGTATTGAATCGAGTTGGGGTAACATTTCAAACATTTGGAATTTCTTCTGTGGTAAATTAGATTCACTTTTTAATGTGAAAGGCATTCCAGGTTGTGGAAATGTCCAGAAAAGCCAGAGAGCAGAATCTTTCAAAGGCTGACAGTGCCCCAGCAGACCTGGTGTGGTTCCCCAGGCCTTAAGGAATGCCTTGGAACTGTTTCTCTTTCCAGCAGCTCCCGTTGCCAAAACCTTTGTGCCACTGGGGCTGAGGGTACACCTTGTCTTGTCCAGATGATCCTCTTTGCTTTGATGCAGCTGAACGGAGATGGGACGTGTTTGAGGTCAGTGGGAAGGGCTCACTCTAATTTCTCTTCTCTTGCTTAACAGGAAGGAGTTTTTTGAAGGCTGCAAAGCAATAAATGCAGACAGCATTGATGGCATTTGTGCAAGGTTCCCCAGCCTCCTAAACGAAGCCAAGCAGGAAGATAAATTCAAGGATCTCTATCGTTTCACCTTCCAGTTTGGCCTGGACTCTGAAGAAGGACAGAGGTCGCTACATCGGGAAATAGCCATTGCCCTTTGGAAATTAGTCTTCACCCAAAACAAGCCCCCTATTTTGGACCAGTGGTTACACTTCCTAATCAAGAACCCCTCAGGAATCAAGGGAATCTCCCGGGACACGTGGAACATGTTTCTAAATTTTACTCAGGTGATTGGACCGGACCTTAGCAACTACAGCGAGGACGAGGCCTGGCCGAGTCTCTTCGATACTTTTGTGGAGTGGGAAATGGAGCGAAGGAAAAAGGAAGAGGAAACCAAATGTGTTGTGTCCTTGGACCCAGAGGGCCTGTGTGCGGACGAGCAGACTTAGCGGCGGCCAAGCAGCAGTGACAAAAGCGACTTGTTGCCCTTCACGAAATGTAAACTCTGGATGTTTCTGGAAATTACCGAGGCTCCAGATTTTTCTACTTTACACCTTTTTCTGCCTTGTCTTTGAAAGGGCTCTAAAATGCTGTATCATGTTTTAGGCACTTTCTTAATTTTGGTTATTCCTTTTACTCTTGCCCTGAAATATTTGACCCTGGCTACAAGTTAAGCATTTTTGGGGTTTTGTTTTGTTTTTTTTTTTTTTAAGACTTCAGATTAGTATAAATAAGTCTGATACTTCTTGCACAATGTAGATCTTTTTAGTTAGGTTAAATTAACATTGCTAAATTATACAGTGCCAGATTAAGTTTTTCATACTACATCTGTCAGGGCAGGTCTGTACTGTGTGTAGTGCTGTTTACATTGTTGAAATTTTAGGCTGTAATAATTTTAAGGTTTTATACCAAGATGAACAGCAGTGTTAACTATAAATGCATTAATCCTGGGTAATAAGGCTCTAAAAACCAACATAAGCAACAGCTTTTTGTAATATGGCTAATTCCCATTTTGAGCTAACTCCTAGTGAATGAGTCCAGATCATTCCTTTTTTTGGACTTTCAAACTAAATGTTGGGATTGTTTTATAAAATTACTGTACCTGTCAGTCAACTGAGTGGTAGATGACGATTTGTATCTAAATCTCTTTACACATTCACGTAATAAAAGAGCAGTACTACCTCAGTTTTATTGAAAGTGGACTTGTTGATGGACTTCCATTTTCTCTGGAAGTTGTATTTTTGTGGTTACATGAGAATATTTTTACTTGACTAAAGGAACCAAAGGTTCTGCTTCTTAAGTTTGCTAAACATTGACAGAAGCAACACACAAATCCTAAGTCTTCAAGGAAAACTGTGGTATAATTCTGCTTTAACTGTTTGATTTATACCTAAAGTATTACCTTACTTGTCTGGCAAGCACAGTATTTCCATGTAAGGAACTATCTTTTGCATTAATATTGACAAACCGATTTTTTAAAGCATATGTTTAATTGCTAAATTGCAGTTAATACTCCACACTTTCTGGAGCAACAATATTGGCATCTGATGACAAAGTGAATTCTTAATGTGTTCTTAATGACAACAGTGTAGATGAGTCATTTTTAGACTGATTTGATAATATTTGGATAGGAGTCAATTTATTATTTTACAATGCCTGTATTGGGACTATTTGCCTGTTGAAATTGTTGTGACTTAAAGGGAGTTTTATTAACACTGGTTGAAACTTTTTTGGTTATTGATGCTACCTTTTTTAATTTTAGTATATCAACTTTTTTACACCTTTTGGTAAAAGGATTGATTGCCAAGGCTTTCTCTATAGCCAAGTGCTGGCTTAATGAATTTGATAAACTTCCGTTACACACCTTTTATTTTCAGAGCTGCATTTCAGGATCATAAAACAACTTCAGCTGAAAAAAAACCAAAACCAAAACAGAAAAAGCCTGGACAGTCATCCATAGCATCTAATGGCTTTTGTGATCTAAGGGTTTTAAAGCTAAAGGGAAACAGGTGTTAAGTGGTGAGCTTGTCACCAGGTCTAGGATGTCAGCTTTGCACATCTGCTGTGCCCCAGGGGGGTTAGCAGAGAGAGGAGCAGGATCTGCCTGGGGTCTGGGACTGGCTTTGCTGGTGTGCAGCCCTGCAGTAGCTTGGCTCGGAGGTCATAAATCACTAAGAAAATGTGGGTAGTGCAAACTGTTTAAAAACAAACCCACAAGCCACAGATAGTATCTCTTTCATCTAATAAAAGGAGAGTTTGGTCCATGCTACTCTTGCTGGGAGACAAGCTGTGGAAAACAAATGTGGTTGTTTTAGATGCAGCTGAATCTGTCGCTTTGCAGGAGGGGAGCCCTGAAGTTGCTGGTTTTGGGTAAATACACCCAAAGCTTTGTCCTTGCTTCTCTAACCTTTTGTGGCACAAAAGTGTTTGGCAGCAAAACCTTATTCTGATTTGGTGAGCAAAGCAGGCCAAAGCACTTGTGCTGGAATCGTTGAATTTATGGTGAGACTTTTGCTGGTGCTGTTATTTTTGAAAGACTAAAATAAATTCCCCAACAGAGGCTGCTTTGTTAGGAAAAGTTCCAAATGGAAACTGATTTGATAGTAAATGGAGACTGTATTTGTAAGTTTGAGACTCTTCATTCATTCAGCTATTAAATGCTTTGTTCATCCCTTGGTTTTTTCCCCCCTAAAGGAAATTTAACATGTCCAGAATGTGAAGAGTAACTGTTCAAATGGGTAGCCAGTGCATGCATGCACACCAGATCATGGCAGCTTGTGATTTACACCCTAGCATGCAGCAGCTCCAAAGGATGAGGGACAGAGCTCTTTAAGGAAGATGTTTATCCTGCGGTTGGAATGTGGACAGCAGTGAGGAAATCAATCTGTAGCACATCAGGCTCAGCCATTTTAATGTATCAGATGTAATAGAACTTCCTTTTGGAGGCAGAGGTGAACACACAGGAAGGGAAAAGCTGGTTTCCTGTTGGGAAAAGGACATACCATTCCCAGTGGCTGAGTCCCACGTGTTCAGTGTGGGGGACAGCCCCGCTCCTGTTCTGCTGCTTCCAGCCAGGCAGGAGCAACTCCACTCTCTGGGCAGGGCACTTGCAAAAATAACCAAATGATCTACCTAGCAAAGTATCACTTATTTTTAGCCTAATTTCAGTCCTTTAATTACCATTTACAGAATGCAAACCAGACCTGTGTCAGTTTTAAACTCCTGAAGCAGCAGCTGAAGGTGCAGCTCTTTGGCAGTGCTGGCAGTGGGCGAGGCCGTCAGACCTTCCCTTGGATTGCCTGGTGATTTTGTGATCCCAAACGAGACTCGCCCGGACTCTGTAGTGCTGCGGTGAGGGAGTGGGGTTTGTGTGTCTTTCTGAGAAGTCTTTCATAATATTGGAGCCTCTGAAAATATGCTTGTTTAATGGTTAAACTGTGAATATCTGTGGAACAGGCCAAATACATTCACTCTTCATTTTTATATAATTTAATTCTTCATTGTGTAGGGCACAGGACTGTAAGTGAGCAGTGATTCTGATGAAATCCTTGAAACCATTGCAACTGTTTCATTTTTTAAAAAATTAGATTATGCATTAGGAAACTTTATGCATGTAGTGAATCTGCTGCAACTTGGGATAAATAACTATAGATAACTATATAGATAGAGTAATATACTGGAAAACTGGTCTGACATCCACAATCTGTGGCATTTTATTGCCTTCTCTTATATGCAAAGAAATACAACTCCTGTAAACTTTAGTCCCTAGTAATAAAACACTGACCACCTACACCATATTATAGTTTGCAACACCTTTAAAATTTGGCTTCCATATCAACTGGAGGCTTAACTGTGCTAATTTTTACTTGTGTGGGTGCATTTCTGAGGTCAAAGGCTATCTATTGATTCAAGTAAGGATTTGAAAGATCCCACCCGTAGCTGGCCATAAAACATGACCGAGGAAATGAGTTGGAATTGAACACCAAATCGTGAGTTTACTTGCTGTTGGTGCTATTCTACATGGAGAATTACAGCTTTTTAGTACTGTGCAATCCTAGTGAAGGGACCACAGGAAGATGACTGAAGGTGTGGCAGGTGGCACAGAGGCAGCTGTGGCAGTGGGGACTGTGAGAGCCGCTTCCCCGGGCTGGCCCGGCCGATCTCCTGGATCAGCTCTGAACCAGGACAGTTCTCAGCCAAGCACGGATCAGAGCATGAAATGAGCTCAGGCTGCTCTGCTGAGGAGGGGGTGGCTCGGGTTGGTGGCAGAGGGATGCAGCCCCTCCTCCCGTGGGCAGGGGGTGCTCACAGTGCTGGGGGCAGCAGCAGCTTTACTGGGTGACTTTTATTTCGCTCTCTGTGTGTCCATCAGAGCCTGAAGAACCTACGGATCCAGGACTAGCCTGTCAGCCGTGGTTCCCAGACCTATGCACTGACCAGTGACCTTAGACTTTTCGTGACACTGTCAACATAACTATCGTACTTACAGTTCCAAGCCTTGTATCCAAAAAAAGCCCAACAAAGTTAAAGAAACCATGCAGTTAATAGCCACCTCAGCTGTGATGTAGTTTGTTGGCTGAGGTTACATCATTCCCATTATTTGGTAAATAATAGTCATTGTGAGTTTCTGGGTCTTGCAGCCTTGTGTTCTGCAGTGTGATCCTTTTTTAGAAGGTCCTCAGTAAATTGGGCACCCAGTTCTTCCCTTGAGCCCACTCTGCTCAAAGTGTGTGCATGTGAATTTTGCCTTTCATATTAAAAAGAAAGATGCTTAGTCTGAAACTCAAAATTCTTCAGGGTAGTGCTTCAATATAGAGAAAAACATATTTTTTCAAATAAGTATTAAAGCAAAGTGTCTGCTTAAATTTTGTTGTGTGCAAACAAACCCACCAGTGTTAACATTTTCTCTCTGGATTATTGAAGATTGAACCTTTGGTTTTATAGTGTGAACTGAAGTGAAATTAATGAGATTGTAAGAAAGAAGGCTGTAACTCCTTCACCATGAAGTACGTAGGTATCTCTACCTCGTGTTCTTAGACTTGAATAGTTTAAGGCTACCATCCATTCGTTCCAGGATTTTATGCCTGGATGAGTAATCTATTTTTTTTAATTGACCCAAGTTAAGTATTATCTACTTGCCATAGCTTTTGGTATCCTGCGTTTAACCTGTATGCAAAGGACCCTTTGGAAGGGGGCCGGGTCAAGCTGCAAACAAGAGTTGGTCCTCCCGGGTGCTACTTTTGGAGTGCAATAGAGCGAGCGAGCAGAGCTGTGTGGCCTGTGGCTCAGGGGCTTCTGTCACCCACCACACATCCTCTCCCTGGTCAGGCTGCCTGGACTGACAGTGAAGTGAAGATGGAGCAGCTGTTCCCCAAGAGGGAGCCATCAGCCTTCTCATTTGCCCTTGAAAAGCTTTAGGAACCCACCTGATGCAGTGCCATGAGTGTATTCTTCTTTTAATCAAAAATACTGTGTTTTGTTCCATGTTGGACTGGACTTGTAACACCCAGCAAAGATGGGAGCTGCAAAAGTGCAAAGGCTGCACGCATCCTTTTTCTCTCTGAGGTCAGAATCCTGCTCAGGATAAAACCCTTGTGCTTGAGCAAAGCTGGAGCGTTCTCAAGGGAACTGGAGATGCCGGAGTGGCTTTGGTGCTCAGCTGTGTTCATTAATGCTTTGGGGGTGTTCTTTTCCATGCAACACATCTGCGTCCTTCCTTTCCTCCCCCAAAGCAAACTGCAACACAGTTGCTGACACGGCAAATCCCCGGTAGTGTGATGCTGCAGCAGCTGCTGCTGCAAGATTCTTCCAGTGTGAGGGCTGGTTTTGGGGTGTGACCTCTTGCACTATCAGGACGGGCACGTATTTCAAGAGAACGGGGGACGTGTGAGATAATAGGTAAAAGGAGCATGTGTGTTCTTGTCCTAACAGCTTGCCTTAAATCACTGACATTGCAGCGGTTCCTTGCTACTATTGCAATCCTCAGTCTTTGAAAATCCAACAGGTTCTGTAGGTAATACTGTTTTTTGTTTAATTTTTAATAAGTTTCTATCTTTGCATAATTGCACTCTTCAGATAAGCCCTTTTTGGATAACATGTCATTTCACACACAGGGAAAAAAATCCATCTCCAGTGTTTGTGCTGTAAAGTGTTTCTTTTTTCCCCCCTGTAAATTATATCTGGACTAAAGGTTGCCTACTGTTGAAGCAGCGTGTTTACTTGAATGTTGCCATTTTATGCAGTTACAGCTGCTGACTCTTGCTCTTCTCTGGGCCCATGAGCGTGGAGATTGTGTGACCAGAGGTGGCAAACCTGCACAGAGTATCGGTGGAGCTGAAGGCTGGCTGCTACTCCCATGTGTGTTACATGTTAGAGGACTTCACAGATTAGTGCTCCATATTTTGAAGTTGTGACTTTTTAAGTCATGCTAAACAAAGTTATTTAAAAATATACTTGCTTTCTTACCTGTAAGTTTGGAATAGTCTTTAAAAAAGAGATGGGCTGGCAGGAGGGTTGGAGGGCCTCGTGCTGTTAGTTGTTGAGTAACTCAAGTTCCAGGAGCCACGGATGGGACTGGCAGGATTCTGTCCTGAGCCAGCGCTGTTGGGGTTTCCACTGGCTGGTCTTGAGGGAATGAAGCAACCGCAGGGCCTTGATGGGCTGTGGAGAAGGGTCGGTCTGGGAGCGCTGGTTGGTGCAGCCTCGTGTCTTTCTTGTGGCTCTTGAGGCCCCAGTTCAGCCTCAAGTCCCCCTCTATGGAAGGAGGAATGCACTTCGGTAGTGTTTGCTCCCAGGGAAGTAACTCCGTGTGACTGAGGCAGTACCGGGAGCACGGCTTTGCGTGGCTGTCACTGCGCCTCCTGTGAGCACCGCTCCCTGCTGGGCCTCCCGGCTCCTCAGTAAACCAGCAAGGGTGGGCAGGGCCACATCTGCCGGTCTTTGTGCCGGGGGTGTTTTGCCTTTTCAGACTTACCCAGGAGATAATCCTGTATGAGCCAGTTTTCTCACTCTGGGAAATGATGAATGTGTTGCGTGTCACAGAGCAGCCCCGTGGGTCCTCTTTGGGACAGCAGTATCAGAAGTGCTATGTAAATGTAATGCTTGAAAACAGCTGGAGTAAATTCTGTTTCATGTAGGATTTTTTTTCAAGGGGATGCAGCCAAATTTGAAACCTGATCTAGAGCAGAATTGGGAGAATTTCAGGACAATGCATCTACTGAATCCCAATCTACTGAATTGGTTTGTAGTTTTACAGTTACTTTTCTTACATCAAACTTTCTCACCATTGGTGTCTGGAACAGAATGGAAACAGCATCATACGGAATGTGCAATCTAAGGCACAATGCAAGTAGGGTGTGATAAGAAGGTTGTCTTTACTTGATAGCAATCCTGAGTGCAATGTTTTTGTTGTGTCCCTTTTGGAAGAAGAGCATTAAGTACAGTCTGAGGTTTTTCTTTTCTTATAAGCAAAGCATTGGTTTGTCCATTACTGACTTCTTGTGAAATTTGTGCCAGATGTATATTAAATATTTTGGTGCTTTTTCTAATCCAAGCTGCCATTCATTTACCTGTGAGATTATTGTACTTCTGTATATTTAAATGACCAATCCCTTAAAGAAAAAAACAACAAAAAAAATCGTTTAGTCACAATGTATCCTGACTACTGTAGCTTGTAAATGTTCCAAAGCTTCTGGGTTTCCTGTATTCCAGTAAAGTCTGAGGGGAGGGGAACAGCTACAGAAATCTCACCCACTGGAAGGGGAACTCGCACGCTGTTCTGTGCGTTACTGAACAAATGAGTAACATTTGTGGTGTTTACATAACGACACTTTGGTGTTCACTTTTTTGTGCTCAAGCTTTGTACAAAATGTCTTATTTAAAGCTGAAGTCCTTTTTACATTTTTCAATTAAAAAGGGACAAATTACTTATTTTTTCATGCCTATGAATAGGACTCTTGCTAGTTTTATTTGTCATGTGAGTTTCTCAAGCAGGACTCCTGGATGCTCACTAAATTCTACCTAGCCCTTGCAGGGAGGTGACCACATCATTTTTAAATGTGTGGAAGGAAAACTAGCTGGTTTTGTCAACTTTGCAATGCAGGTGTCTGTAACAAGGAGATGCTGAATGTGAACAGCCTGAGCAGGAGGGAATCCTTAGAGAGGGGTGAGTGCTGGGCTCAGTCTGCCCTTCACCCCCTGCCCCGAGCTGCCTGAGGCCCTGGTCTGGGCGGGGCTGGCTCAGCAGCAGGCACTGCCTGTGCTGCTGAAGGCACTGGCTCCCTTTCACATTCTAGAGTAGCACTGATGTTGCTGCTTATGCCAGTTTGCAATAGCTGCAGCCAAAGGATGCCAGGCTCACTTGGAGTGGCCAAAGTACCTTTTTGTAAGAAAAAAATTGTCTGCATTCATCTTGCTGAATAACAGATTTAACTTACAGGTGGCTTTGAATTTAGTCCTTAATGACACTGCCATGAGCATCTCCTGCCAGCTCACTGCTGCTTCTGGGCTGGTGCTGAACTTGCCTTTCTCCTGCTTGCCTGTATTTGTGCCTGCTCCTCCATGCAGCAATTCCCAGCTTCCAAATCCCAACGTAAGGAGAGAGCCCAGAGCAGTGAACTTGGGGTTGGAAAGTAGGAGGGTGTAAATATTCCATCAGCTGTATTTAATAATTTCTGGAATTATAACTATTTCAACTTTATCTTGGCCTACTCCAATTCACATGAAAAAAATCCCTCAACTCATGGTCAAACCTTTTGACAAACATTTCCTTTTAATTTTTTAATATTTTTCTGAGTGCCAGAAGCTCTTCTAAGCATCTTTGTGCTTGGAAATTCTGTATGTTAACAAGAGATGCTCAAGCAGCCTCTATTTTAGGTGGAAATGGCTGCAAAGGACAGGTGTGGAGCCGTCAGGTTGCAAATCACCTCATCCTGCTTCCAGCCCCCTGTGGAAAGCCATGCTGTGCAAAGTGCACACAGCCACGTGCTTTCCTTAAAACACCCCTTGCCCCTCCCACAGCCACAGGGAAACTTTTTTTTGTTTGTGTGTGTGTGAGGGGAGCGTGGGGGTGGTCAGGGAGGGAGGAGAAAGTGGAGATTGTCCAAGAAGTGTGAATCACCAATTCCTCCTTTCCATGGACTAAGTACAGCACTTTCCCGGAAAGGAGGCAGCGACTCCAGTTCAGGAGTTGGCACCGCACGGTTCCAGAAATCCACACAGTTCCTGGGGTAGCTGTTAACTGCTGAGCAGCTGCTGCAGGTTCTGCACTAAGCTGGCTGGCTGGTTTATGGCCTGGGATGTTGCAGGGAAGATGCCCCAGCTGGTAGCTTGGTCTCCCAACAAGGAATGGCATCCCACAGGCCAATCCTGCCCAGCTCCCATGGAGCACAGCCCCGGTTGGCACCAGCGCTGCCTGAGCACCTCCCTGGCTTGACCTTCCCACAGCAAGAAGGGTTAATGGAAAAGGTTTCGTGCTTTAAGACATTTTGAATGGCTTTTATTTTTAGACTTTGTAGAAGATACAGAGTGAAAGCCTATTGTTCTTATGGTAAGAGATCTTTACAAAGACATCAATATTTAAAGTAATTAAAAATATCTTAACAAAAGACTTTGCTTAAAAACTTGGCAGTTTAACAAGCGCTCCTCCCTTCATCATCTTTTATTCCCATCAGACCAAGGCCAGATTGTGATCCATGTGTGCTGCAACACAAACAGAAGTGTGTTAGTTCTGCCCAGTTCAGCCTCCATGCACATAACCCTGCTGGGCTGGTACTGAGAGGCCTGCAACCCCCAGGGTCAGCACACTGAAAAACTCATTCTTTTTCCACCCCACAATTACCAGGCATTCTTTTTAATCAAGAAGCGTCCTCTGAACTGTTGGTCCTCTGGGAAACGGTAATACAGGAACCTCACTTGGCAAGAAACCCCTTCCCAGCCTGAGATGGAGTTCCCATCTAACCCACTCAGCAGCCTGAGAGTGTGAGCCAGGCTCTGTGGGCTTCCACAGGCTCCCTGTGGATGCAGATTCCTGAATGCCCCTGTTCTGCTGGTGGGATTCCTACCCCTGGGTGATGGAAGCTTTTGTGCTAAGCAAGAATAGTTGGAAATGGCCCTCGAAAAGTAAATTTGGATGTGCTGAACCTGGTGACTGCTGCACAGGACACGTGGTGTGGACTGCAACCCACAGCCTCAAACCTTCCTGTGGGGTGACAGGTGAGTGTGCAGGGTACCTGAGGTGATACAGGGTGTAGAGAAGAGGCCAATGATTGCTCAGAAATGTAAAAACTGATGCAGTTTTAGCCCAAAGAAAGCAGCAGCTGATCCAAGGCCCACATGCACGGAAGTGCCCACAGCCAGGTCGGGCTGGGGCAGTGTTTGAATCTGAGCTGTGCTCAGGGTGACCTGCAGGGAGTGCTTTGCTGGTAAGGCAGGAACTGCTGCTTCAGTTTGTCAGCTACAATTTGCGGGGGTGGGGAACAACAACTTAATGCTCTATTGAAGATGACAAATTTTAAAAATCATCTTTTTTCCTTGAAGTTTTAGTAACTGAACAATTGGAGCAAATCACACCAAGAGCAGCCCTTGGCTGAAATTGTCACTGCCATTAAGCCTAAATATCTCTTGGCTTTGGATCAATCTCTCTTCTAGGGACACAGATAAGATCTGTATAATTAATCAGCACTGTGGACCCCCAGATACATGAATTGTGGCTCAGGCCTGTTTTGTGGGCAGAACGCAGGGCTGAGGTTTTATTGGCCCGACATGATAGTCAGATTAAGTACAACAGCTTCTTCAGCCTTTCTCTTCCTTGTGCAGGGCTTTAATTTTTAATAGATTAACATAAAATTATTCAGCTCTGTATTTTCCCTGGTTCTTTGCAAAGTAGGCAGCAAGTTACCTGTTCACGCCAGGGAAGAGAACAATGCACAGGGTGTTATTCTGCAGGCTTCTATACAGCTTTTTGATATGGTGGTCTAACTTCTTCACCTTTTTCCTTAGATCCTGCTCCTGCATAAGAGAATAGAAGCATTGAAGTCCCTCATTCATCAGCAATTACACCTCTGAGGGTGTGGGGAGGCTGACCTGTGGGACGGCACAGGTGAGGGCAGCAGTGATGCTGCTTCTGCCTGGCACTTGGCAGTGCAGTGGCCCAGCTGCAGGGACAACCACGTGGCCCTGCTCAAACGGCACCACAGCTCCCTCCAGGTAAAAATGAGAGCTGCACTCCAGAGCTCTCAGCTAGAGCTCTTCTTTGCTGTGCAGCCACACAGCCACTCACCTCTCCCTGTGACTCCTGTGCCACCTGTGCCCTGACAGCTCTCCAGTGCCAGGCTTCAGTTCCTGGGCAGCACCACCCACTGCCCTGTGCAGCTGTGCTGGTTTTAAGGCTATGCAATACCCTGCAAACACCACGTTATCTCATGTGGTGTTATCTCTCAAACTGCTCTGTGGAACATCCTTGGCGGCCCCTTTGCTCCAGCACAAGGAGACCCTTCTGTCACAGGCAGCTCTGCACCTCTGTCAGCTCAAAGTTACCACTCCAGGTTCCCAGGGCAGTCCCTCCTCACTAATTGCAACAAACATCAGCAGAGCCTCACACTCACAGACTCAGACAGCTGCTCCATTTTCTCATAGAAGATGTGTTTTCCTTGTTTCCCATTGCTGTGATTCATTTGCCAAATCCATCTCCAGAGGTGACCTGGAGCAAGGGCATTCCTACTTCTTAGCTCGCTACCCTTCATGGTCCATCCATTTATAGCTTCAAGGGCATCCATGGCACTCTGGGATTTCTGGAATTCTGAAATGCAAAGAGAAGGGAACATGCTTTGGCAATGCTGTTGCTGCCCTCCTTGGCACCTGCAGGGCAGGGCTAAAGGTGTGGAGCAGGATGGAGATGAGAAACAAATCACTGCAGCAAGCAGATCCTCATCTTGCTGCAGATAAGCATCAGACTCGAAATGCCAGTTGGCTGCAGCAGCACTCATGGAGCTGTTCTCACCTTTTAGAGGTGGCTACTGGTCTGTGTGAAGCTGCACAGTAGCCAGCCCTCACATGGAAGTACTGGAGCCCATTAGCTACCCTGGAATTTTTCTAAGTAAATGTTTGGGGTTTTTTTAAGCAGGTTTTTTTCCTCTTGAATATTTACCTGTAAAGTGCTCCTCCAAACAGTATGTGCTTCCACTGGAGCATTTTAAATACCATCCCTTTGAGCATACCTGAGTTTCAGTAGCTCTTGCTGTGTCTGTGCAAAGTCCCAAGGGCTGCTGAAGGAGCTTATTTGAAGGAAATACACAGGCTGTGTGTGAAGCTACTTACTGAGGAAACAGCAGTTCCTGTGCTTTCCAGTCTGAAGATCCTTTGGCAGGAACAGTGTTTCCAGGTCTTTCAACTGGCTGAATTCTTCTTGTAAGTCTGTCTCTGTTAATGACTTCTTTAGACCGGCCACATAAATCACACCTTCATTTTCTACATCCAGTTCTAATTCCTTAATCAGAACATTGCAGTCCAGCATTGCTGCAGTGACTGGTCTCTGGACCTGGGGTGGATGCAGCAGGAATAAAGAGCACATCAGCCCACAGAGCTCTGTGTTCTGAGCTTCTATTTTAAAGTATTTTTCTCCCATTACCAAAAGTGGACAGGCTATTTTCCCTCACTCGAAATAAATATGACTAATGAAGGCTAACTTAGTCATGATAAAGGGAGATCATATTTGTAATGCAGAAACACTGTAAAACTAAAATGCCATACTCTGTACAGCCCTGTTACTTGGCTCTGCCTTTTAAAGCTGCAGCTGGAGGTCAGAATGCTTTCTAATTCCCTTCTGCTGACGGGCAGAAAGGAAAAAAAAGAGGGATGTAGCCACTTCCTTTCTGCCAGGGGCCCTAAGCTGTGCAGGGACAGGGAGCTGTAACAGCACAAGCAGCCAGCATTGCCCAGACACGCTGCTGGGATGTTCCAGATGTTCCAGTGCTGGAGGCTGTGCCTGGGCTGAGCACAACCTGGGCTTTTGCTGCTTGTCTTGTTTACCTTAATGCAGGATCCTGCCACCTCAGCTCCATTCAGGCTTTCCACAGCAAGTTGGGCAGCTTCCAGCACTTCGTACTGGATACAGACATACGGCTTGAAACAGAACAATAAGGTACTTCAGATTTACCAATGAGACACATTAGCCCTCCCTTTTAAAAAGTCAGGCCTCAGTGAAGTTGTGCTTTCTTTTAAAAATAGAATATAAAAAAGTTTGGGGGCAATATATATACTCCACATATTCCAGCTGTTTAAAACCCCCTTCAATTAACTCTTCAATTAATAATAGCCTTTTTTTTTCTCCTTTGGCTATTAAAGGCCTTAACATATCGGTTCTCTTGAGAAGGACAAAAAGCTCCTCAGCTTCTCCAGTGCTCAGAGTCCTCTGAGCAGCACATGAGCTGCATTGTTCTTGTCATTGTGTGGAGCAGCTTTTTAGGTACCCTGAATGATTGTAGCTGATGACCAAACTACCAGAAAAAACCTCCGAACAGAATAACTGGTATTTCTGTGGTTCTAATCCATCTCTTTCCAAGAGATTACTCTGACCTTCCAGGCCTGTCAGCAGTCTTTGAGTGCTCCTCACCTGGAATGTTTCAGTTACCACTGTAAAGGACTGGATTGGTCCACACCTCCCAAATTCTTTCTTCACAGACTTCAGGCAAAAGTTTTCTTCAAAAGGACCTGCGTAAATTGTCAGCATGTCAGTCAGCTTGCTTCTCACCTGTTGGAACACAGATTAGAGAAGGCACTTCACACAGCAAAGGAACTAACTACTTGGTGCCTCCTGATAAATCACATCTGTCTGCAAGCTCAGCATGAAGACTACTCTCAAATGAAAAATAATACCTTTTCATGAAGTCCAGCATGAAGGTGAGATGCAATGTACTCTGGACCCAAACTGAACTGAATGATACTGAATTTGGACATGGGAAGATCTTCCAAGGCTCTCTGAAGAATCTGGAGGGACAAGAGCATTAAAGAGGTACAAGACAGTTGTACTGCAGAGGATCAGAAACAAGGCTATTGAATTTAACTCCCAACTTTAATTTTCATTATTGTCCAAGAAAGCCCTCAGGCAGAAATTCCTCTTTGGTGAGTCATGAGAGGATGCAGAGGATCAAAGCTCATTTCCGAAATGCTCAGATGGATTCAGCTAACCTGGCATTAACAGTATTGCTAACAGTACTGTCAGTCAGCTTTTTAAAATAGGACTCATCTACCCACTCCCAGAACAAAAACAACTTTGAACTATTTTGATGCTTAGACCAACCCACCCTAAGTCCATTCACCTGTTTGTTTGAAGTGCTCAGGTTTCTCTGACACAGGCCAGAAGAGTCCAGTCCCTGTCTGCCCAAAAGGAGGGGTTTTTGGCCAGTCACCTTCAGACAATCTAAAAAACTAGCAGAGAGAAGTACACTGTGAATCACAGTACTTTTCAATATGGGGAATCAAAAGCTTTCAAGAAATTCTTGTCAGAGAATTAAAGCTCATTAAAGAAATTTGAGAGAATATTCTTGTCCACAACATCAAAAGAAGCCTAGGAAATACTCTGTGAAATTTAATATGAAACTGCTGTAAGTTTTTCAGCACTATGCTGCAATTATTTGTGTCTCTCTGAAGATCCTGATGGCTTCTGAAAAACATAAGGCCCTTGTCTGATTTTACTGAAGATTCAACTGAAGGAAAAACATGCATATCTGAGAATCTTATTACCATGGTTTGGATAATAGTGGAGGCTCATTCAGCTGTTCCTGGAACCCACATCCTTGTGGCTGTAGCACAGCTTTGTTCTGTGAGACCTCAGCCAGTTTTTCAGCTGTCAGAAGCATCTCCAAGTTTAGTTCTGCTACCTTGGGGAAGGAAGAAGATTATTAGTTGGCTTTCATCTCATCAGCTAATTGCAGCTGACCAAAAAGCCTGTGCTTTCCCTATGAGTCACGTAGGCACACTCCAGCAGTGAAGAAATGTGGGCATTAACTTCTTGCCTTATTATTTTCTGTTGTCATTTTCGAGCATGCAGCACTCAACAGCATCAACAGGCAATCATCTCCAAAAAAGTTCTCTCAGAAATCAACAACACAAGGGACTCATAAAACCAGCTCAATCACTACCACAACACACAAGGTCTCTCTTCTTTCATCTAGAAAAATTACAGGCATTCCTGCAGGCTGGAAGGCATTCCTCAGCCCTTCTTTACCCAGTGCCCCCGTGAGGATCAGCAGCAATGCTGGCTGGTGTCGGTGAGTACTGAGCACTGCTGGTGCCCAGGTTATTCAGGTACCTGGACAGAGGCTGAAAGCAACAGGCTGCCAAAACTGGAGCCTCTATCACAGCTCCATCTTCCCTTTTAAATCAATAGGAGGATGGGCAGGAGTGGGGTTTTTTTCTTCATCAGCACAGCAACATTATGTTCTGTACTTTAGGACAGAAATATTAATTAGATATAACTACCTTTGTTGGTCCTTGCTCAATGAAGAATTGAGCTAATTCCAATGCAGCTCTAGCATCTTCTGTAGGATCATGCCCAAGCCTCTGTTCACACTGAATCTCCTTCCTAGGGCATCAAAATTAGGTGTACAGGCAGATTATCTGTTTTTCCACACTGACCAACATCCTGTCTTTTCTAAACTGGGTCCTTTTCGGGCAAAAGAGCTTTCCCCTCTCCAAAAAGGATTTCAGTTCTGTGCAGCAGCATTCTTGTGAAATATTCCCAAAAGTTACTGCAAGAAATGTTTTTGCAATGTTGAGCAAAATGGTTTATGGACTTTGACAGAAGCAATACTTGCCATTCTGATGCATGACTATTTTTAAATTTTACTTCTCTCTTGACCAATGGCCCAACTCACAATTTGCATACAGAGAGGAAGGCAACCTCCAGTTCAGTGAAGTTTGGCACTGCAGAGCACTACCACTCACTGTGAGCATGGGGAGAACTGTCTCACTGAGACACTATCCAGTGGTAGCTCATACACTGAGAAATATGATTTAAATCAGTAAATCAGACTTTCATGCATTAACCTTTCTGTCTTGCCAACTGCAGCTCTCATTTGTGTGAGCCAGAGTGCCTTTGTTGCTCTACAATTCAGTACACCTCTAGAGCCCTGCAGGAAGGCTAGTTTTGCTGGGACTCAGATCTGGTTGGGTCACAGCATTCCTGCTTGCTCAAAGACAAGCCCATTTATTATGCTGCCTGATGATTTAAGCAGCCAGTAAATTCATTTTTACCGTGTCTTACTTGCACAACCTGCTCCTTTCTTTTGAATCTTAGTAAAAATATAGTAATTCTGATACCTGTAGTGGCAGAGTAAGACCCTACGACCCACCATGACAGTTTCTAATCTTTGCCATGAGAGTACAGTAATAATCTTACCCTAAAACAGCTTTGGCTAGAAATTTTAGCTTAAATCTTCGACCTTCACTTCTGGCAAAAAGCAGTGAAGTATCAATAACACTGGGGTGGATCATCTGGAGGAGAGAATCATCAGTTTAGTTTAAGAACAGCGGACATACAGAATTGGACAGTAACTCCACAGTTTTCTGTGCCTCTGCCTTTTCATTTCAGTTGCCAGTTCCTCACTAACTGCTACCTGACCCACAATAAGAGAGCAAAAGCAATAATGAAACAAGTCCAACTCTCCTTTCTACTTCCCAATCTAGTGGTAAGATCTAGATTGGGTTAGAAAGATTAATTATGATTCAAGCATTAGATTGGTTAAATTATCCACAGAAAATATTTCAATTCTCCCCATGACAGAGCTATCAGAAGCATCTGGCTGAAGCAGAGGGGTAAAGCTTCAGTTGCAACAATACCTATGTCTGGACAGACTTCTCTCTTTTGGGTTCTGAACACCCCTTGCAAATTTTATAGCTGTTAGAAGAGTCTTTGTCTTTTAAATCCTTACAGACATAGGACTATTCATAATAAAAGGCAATTAACAAGTGTTCACTAATAAGAAGAGCAATTTTTAAGAGTTTTCAGGTCTGAAATGAGTAACACAGGGTTGGGAAAAAAACACTCTTAAAAACATACTCACTTCCAAAGCCTGAAGATCAGAGTTTAGAGAATGACCCACCAATACTGCATCATGGGGAAGCATTTTTTTTAGCCTGGTTTGGATGTCTGACAGTCTTGTCTTCACTGGAAGAAGCATTTTCTTTGTGACTCCTGAGAATCTTCAAAACAAAAGTTGCATGAGTTAAAAGAAACACATTAGAACAGTGTGTGCTGGAGAATATTACAAGTAGGTCCTGTAAAATATGGACTCAGTGTAACTAATCACAGAATTTACTATTTACTGCTTTCTCTTCCAACATCAGAGGATATGCTGCAGCTATATTAAACTGCTAAGAGTGCTACCACATCTGTTTCAAAAGTTCTTTTCTCCCAGGTATTTTTAAGTGATGCAGTTGGCAGCATCAGACAGCACAGGTAAGGAAATACTGCAAGTCTGATGGTGGAAGGAGATGCTTCCAAGTAACCTGAGGGGACTGGCACATCACCTCCTGGATAAAGCCAGGTGAAGTTTTGAAGAAGACAAGACTTGAGTTTTGCTTGCTTTTGTTACAGTCCTGAACCCCACCCTAGAGGTGTGTACAAGCTCTATGCATTTTTTACATATGAGCAAATTCAGCTATGGACTCCATCTTATTTTATAACCAGTATTGGAGAGTAACTTGCACTGTGTATCATTGATTTGTACCAGAACTTTCCCAGGGACACTGCAGAATGGCAATGGTTCTGCCTGGCAGCCCCAGGGGCACTGTGCAGCAGATTGTACACACAATGCTGGTCACTGCAGTCACACAGCAAGGACTGTATTCTCAGCACTGAGGGGAATGCAGCAGGATCCGTGCCCACCAAGGGGCTTCTGAAAGCTGCTGTGGAACAGGCTGCATGGGAAGGGGCTGCAGCTCTGAAGGACCAAGAGGTAAGAAAGGTTTGTGCCAGTGACCTGGTGCGGTAGTTGAGCACTGCGCTCTGGGGTTTGACCAGCTCGTCCAGGAGGCAGCGGCCCCGGGCATCCACCAGCGACACGCGCGTCACCTCGTTCCCCTTCGCCGTCAGGCACTGCCAGGAGCAAGCACAGGCAGTTGTTGCATCAGCAAGATGCTGCCACTCAAACACCTGAGCTAACATCTGCCTTGGCAGCATCACAGCTAAGGAGCTCCTTGACTCACAGATCTGCCACTCATAGCTGGTTGTTTTATACTCTACTGTGCTTCATTTTAGTTGTTAAATGTGCACTGTACGCACAGCAAACACACAGGCAAGCACAGCACAGAGAAAAACATTGTAAAGAAGTGCTGATTTCACAGAATCAGTCTGTGCTCTGCACTGCACAACTGCCACTGACAGCACCAGCCCCAGGGAAATTGAACAGTTTAAAGGCAGAGCCCAGGTTGTATCAATAGTTACTCAACGCTGATGCCAAACAGGCATCTCTGTGAGGCTAAAACTGCACTAAAAGAGGACTCTTCACCACAGCAGCTGCCAGAGGAACTGTGATGGCTAAATGAAAGATGTGTGACAGGGAAGTATTTTTCCTTTCCCAAACCTTGGAGAGAGCTGAGGAGGAATTCCACAGCACCCTCATGGGTTACTGCAGCATTGCTGGTAGGCCTGGCAGATCCAGCTGCTGCCCTGGGAGCCAACACAGAACTGAGCTCTCTGCTCATGATATTGTTTCTGTCTCGTTGCCAGAACCACTTTCAGGGCCTTTCCCATGGCTGCATTAGCACTGGTACCATCGAGGAAGGGACTGGCAGCAGATATTAAGATATCAGAAGTGGTTTAACAAATACAGAGAGTGCTTGGCTCACTTGGGAACAGCTGGTAAGAGCTGGGTGCCTGACTCTATTTTGTAAGGCCACACACACTGGTTTTTACCATTTCACAATCCAGACCGAAGAGGGGGCTGCTGTCTGTCCTCTGCTGATCGCACTCTGTGGAGATGTAGCCCTTGCATCCAGGGGAACCTGGAGGGAAAACACACCCAGGAATAAGAAAAAGACCTTTCTTCTACAACTCATCTTATATGACAAAACATATCACTAAACTATCCAAATTAAAAACAACTCCCAAAACAACTAAACAGCCCTTGCTCAAAAACTGACCTTCTATGGGATAGTCATTTTTTTTCTGCTCTTCTAAAGTTAGAGTATAGCTTGTAAGGCCTTGTTTCTTTTCTCTGTATCTCTGAATGATGGGATCACATTGCAAGTCTGAGCTTTTAGTGCTGCATTCACTGCTGGTGGAAGTCAAGCCTGTAAAATACAGAAGCACCTGTCAAGCTCAGCTAGCACTCCCTAGCTGCATGCAGTTTCTGTATCAGATGAACACTTACAGGCTGCACCATTCCAAATTACTACCTGGAACAATGGACTGGAGAGAGAGGGTCAGACAAAAAGACAGACACACAGTCTTCTTAGTGTAAATCAAATTTATCTCTGTTTCTTTGATTAGATACATCTTAAAATAAAATAATCACAAAATGGGTAGCAAAGCAGCAGAGTTTGGGATTAAATATGTCAAAAACTTTCTCTCTTTTTGCATTCACTCTGACAATCAGCCCAACATGAGTTACTGATGTAGTCAGGGTAAGAAGTCTCATGGTTGAAGCCATTGTATGTGTTCCTTTCTAAACAAGTTTACCATGGCAGCACTGGGATTGCAGAGGACGCAAAGCCATAAATTTCTGTTCACAGTGAGTTACTGTCTTGAAAGAGACAATGCAAAGCCAAACAAAATACCTTGCAGAGTGTTTTGAGGTTTCAGGTTTGTTCCTTCTCCATACAGGCTGACTGGGAAGTTAGCAGAAGGTGTTAATGTGAACCTCTGAAAAAAGACATGTGTTAGTGACTTTGAAAGACAGGCAGAAATAACAAGCAAATGAGGGGTTTATTGATCCCCAAACCAGCCAAATTCAGAGGATGGATAAAGAAATAGTGGAAATACATTTGTTGTTTTATCAAGTAGAAAAACCCAACACAAAGCAAACCTGTTCCAATGAGGGATGACACAGGATTCTTTGTACTACAGAACAGATCTGCCTTGCCTGATACGATCAAGAAGGCAAATCTCAAGATTTTCTTTGATAGAAACTAAAGCCAGTTCCAGTCTTTCCAGTTAAGTTGTGATTTACATTTGCTGTAGTTCAGGAAGAACTCTCTAGAAGCTTGAATTCAAGTCCTTCTTTCTATCTTCCTTCAAAAATGTTGCTTTTAAGTAAGAAAATTAAAATAATTATTTTACTAATTTTTTTGGGAAATGGGAGAAACTTGATATAAAATGCAAATAACGAAAGTGGTATTTTTCAACCAGTGGGATTAGCATAACTCTTTTGAGAGTCTCCTCACTCAGAGTAAGTTCCAAATTATTGAAATTATTCCAAGATATTTATAATCTAATTGGCATCCTGTAGATGCAGGATACATAACAGTGAGAGGACTGAAGCATCAATAAACATTTCACCTGGTAAGGCTTCAAAGACATAAGTCTTGAAATCGTGTTCCTAATATCAAAGCCCTGTCCATTGTTCTGAGCTGACAACTGCTGCAAATAGATCCTCTCACTTGCTGTAAGAGTCAAGGATGGCCACATCCTTGGAAAAGGCAGTAATTCCACTGCAGCCATTCTCCCTGGGGTGTGGTTTCAGGACTGGAAGAAGTTTAGCAGGCACTGATGCAGTTTGGGGACTTACATGCCGGAACACTCTCCTGAGGTGTCTGAACTGTAAATAGAATCTGTAGAAATGGAGTTGGCTCATTTCGTGTAGAACAACAACCACAACCCCAGACAGGTGGCTTTGGTGATAAATACGGCACCAGCTGCAGTTAAAAAAAGAGCAATAATTTAAAAAAAAATAACATAAAAATCAAAGCAAAACAATTATCAAGCACTCTTAAAAAAAAAAAAGCTGGAAGCAGCCCAGCTTTTAAGTTAGTAAATGGCAAAGTGCCAAATTACTTCAATAAGAAGAGGCTTTATAGCTTATCTCCAACAGCCACATATTCCTGGAAGCAACAGAATACGGGAGACAGAGAAAGAAGAGTTATTGCAAATTTCTGCTGCATACCATTTCAAGACATGTATATCTCATTTATATGCATCAGAATGTGAATATACCAGTAACTTCAACTGCAGTGATGCAGTCTGGTGAATTATTGCACCAAAGTAAGTTTCACAAAATAATTTTCTATTCACCATTGAAATCTAAAGTGGGCTATTTTCTGCTTTGAGTTTCATTTGAAGATTCATTTCATTTCACTTTATTTTTGCCATTCAAGGTTACATACCCTCCTCAGCCTTTCCCTTCCAGTACTGAGAACTTGCCCAGAAGAAACGGAGAAGTGATTAAAATGCTTTTTTCTAAAACATGCTATGGAACGCTCTGTTTCGATTATATCTAACATGAAATGCATTAATATTTGTGTTAACACTTTAACAGGGTATTTTGTTTCTCAGTGTGTGGAGCTTCTTCAGTTCCACAGCAGTCACTCAGTTTTTCAAAACTGCATGAAACAAAACTATGCAACGGCAGGATTTCTGCCAGAGGAGGAATTCTGCTTCCTGGCCAAGTCTAACAACAACAGTATCTGCACAACCCAGGCTGCCATCATGGCAGCTCCACGGGGAGCGTTCCAAAGCCAGCATGGCCAGTGTTCCTTCAGGAATGTTCTCACACCACGGGGGAACACGGGACCAGGCTCACTGTGGCTGTGGATGTACCTGGGCTGTGCTGCGTTGTGGCATCTCCCCAGAGCTGCGTATTTCAGCAGCTCAAACAGCTGCTCCTGGCTGATTTCAGAGCCCTCGCCAAGCAGAGCTGCTGACAGACGACACGACTTTTCCTGTGGAAAGGGAAATGCTGCTAAGGAGAGGCTTCATGTCATCACAGCAGTGCATGGAAAATGAAGGGAAAAGAAACTATTTGGATACAACCTACTTGTTGTTTAAAATAACTCTTCCACGCGTTATGGGCAAAAGTTTCCTTTCAGATCACACTTTAATATTAAATTTACTGTCAACTCAGGTAATCTAACTTCCAAGATTTATTTAATGAAGATTAACATAAGCAGATGTATGCAGTAAGGAGACAATTGATATGCAAACACAATGTCCTGCTCTCTCAGCCCTTTCCCCCACTTGCTGCTGTAGAGCTTTAAACACTTGTACAGGTATTCCATGCAGCCACTCCATGTGAGGTTTTCTCTATTTACAGTGTGGGATCTGCTCTGCCAGAAGGGTTTGCTGACCCCTGCAGGGAAAAACACTTCAGTAAAATCCAAGGAAGCTGCAGAAAGCAAGCACCGAGTAGATGAGGTGGGGACTGTGCCACACAGTTCAACACAACAGTTCTTTAAGCCTAAATGCACCAATTCTTCTAAAGGCTAATTAGCAAGTAAATGCAGCATTTTGGAGACCTCCACTGACCAGATGGTGTGTTCCAGAGAACTCCTGTAAAAATTTTAAAGATATTCTTTTTATATGTGATGACAAGACATCAAGGCATACAGGGGGAAAAATGCCACACAACACTACAGGATGTAAAACCTCACAGCATAAACAACCACTGGAAGTTGTTTTCCCCTGCAAGCCTTGTGCTCAGTAATTTGGACAGAGCCTGCCCAAATTAGGGACTGAGCTGTTGTGCTCTTAAAGACATTTGTCACTGGGTAAGGAAGCTAAAGAGAGGTGACAACCTTCGTGGTTCCAGTGGTTAAGAATCATCTGGCAATAACAGCACTGGTGGTGTAATTGCTAGTGCCTCATCTCTCATGCTAAGTGAGACCAGTAATGACACCGTTGTTTTCAATACGGCCTAATTAAAGCTTTGCAAAAAAACCCAAACAAAGAGCAGAGGTTTTGATTCGCCAAACAGAGAGTACTGCCAACCACAGGAATTTGTCTCCAGCCGGGTGCAAACAGGACCGATCTCACAGGCTGGACTTGCCAACCTGTGTTCCACGGGCACTGACTCAGTGCACCGGGGGTGAGGTGTTACCGCGGGGCTGCTCTGCATCCTTCACGGGTGCATGTGCTGAGCAACACTCCTTTCAAGATCTGCTTTGTTTACCCGAAAATTATATCGGAGAATGTATCTATTTTTTGAACAAAATTCCTTAAATTTAACGCTGAGCACTCCAAATGAGTTCTTTTCCACATTCCTTGGAGCAGAATCCAAGCCATTAACAGGCTCTCCAGGGCAGTGGTCAC
>VZRS01008234.1:41917-68204 GCA_013398055.1 Ifrita kowaldi
AGCGCAGTCGGTGTCCGCAGGCGGCTGGGGCTGGCGCGGAGCAGCGCGAGGGCGCGGAGCGGGGCGCGGGCGGGCGCGGAGCAGCGCTTCGCCTTCCTCGTCGTGCTGGACTTCGAGGCCACGTGCTGGGCGCACCCCGAGCGGCGCGGGGCCGAGATCAGTGAGTGCAGCGGGCACGGGCTGGCGCTGGGCCCCGTGTCCTCGTTGTGTGTCTTCTTGTATTCTGCTCCTTTTAACTTCGCGCGGTTCAGCCCCAGTGTAATGGAGTAACAGATAAATATAAATGTGTGTATGAATATGTGTGTGTGTGTGTATACATATATGTATATATCAGAATATTCTGAGCTGGAAGAGACCAACAAGGATCATCGAGTCCAGCTCTTAAGTGAATGGACCACACAGGAATCAAACCCACAGCCTTGGCCTTGTCAGCACCATGCTCAAACCCTATATTTTTTTATATATATATATGTGTATGTATGTATGTATAATAGAATCATGGAATATGCAGAGTTGGCAGGGACCCATATAAAAATGGAATAATTCCTGTGAACAGCTTTAACCGTTCTGGTTTTGTGTTTTGGTTCCGGTTTGTTTGTTTGTTTTGTTTGNAACTCGGGGCATTCTATGATGTTACCTGCAAGCACTGTCTGTACCCGGCCCTCCCAGGACACTGCCCGCGTACAGCGGCTTTGTTGAGGTCCCAGCATCCCAACGTGGGACACAGCAGCACCCCCGAGCAGCGGCCGTAAGGGACACGCGGCCCGCACCGCGCTCCTCACAGCGCCGGGCGCTCGGCTCTCACCTCGGGGCCCAGGCCCGGGCCGCCGCCATCCGCCTTCCGCCTCTTCCGCGCCCGCGGCCCCTCCGCGGCCTCCCCGAGCCGCCTGCGCCCGTTGAGGCACAGCCCCTTCGCCATGGCCCGCACGGCAGCGNTGGAGTAACAGATAAATATAAATGTGTGTATGAATATGTGTGTGTGTGTGTATACATATATGTATATATCAGAATATTCTGAGCTGGAAGAGACCAACAAGGATCATCGAGTCCAGCTCTTAAGTGAATGGACCACACAGGAATCAAACCCACAGCCTTGGCCTTGTCAGCACCATGCTCAAACCCTATATTTTTATATATATGTATGTATGTATGTATGTACGTATGTATAATAGAATCATGGAATATGCAGAGTTGGCAGGGACCCATATAAAAATGGAATAATTCCTGTGAACAGCTTTAACCGTTCTGGTTTTGTGTTTTGGTTCCGGTTTGTTTGTTTGTTTTGTTTGTTTTTCTACTCCTGTGTTTGTTGCAGTTGAATTTCCCGCAGTCCTGTTAAACACCTCAACAGGAGAGATTGAATCCGAATTCCACATGTATGTCCAGCCCCAGGAGAATCCTATTCTCTCTGAATTCTGTACAGAACTAACTGGCATAACACAGGTAATTGTGATTTAACGTTATTTTACGATTGTATAATTGCTGTTTACTGTTTTATTTAAAGAGGCCTTTAAAGGGCTAAAAAGAAATAAACCTCAAATGAATTTCAGTATTCTAACTGTTCTAACACATACATGCTTCTTATTCTGTTCCATGAAGGATCAAGTTGACGAAGGGGTGCCTCTCAATATTTGCTTATCACAGTTTTTGAAATGGATTCAAAAGATACAAAAGGAGAAGAAAATTATATTCAGTACAGATAGACAAAGTAATTCTACTTCAGAAGCAAAAGCATGTGCCTTTGTTACTTGGACAGGTAAATAACATTTTCATTACTTTTTCTGCACAGTAACAACGTTAGGTGGCACTAGTGAGATTGTGTCTTCACTTCTAGGCAGCCAAAATCCTGATATTAGGTACTAAAAATGTGGAATATTGGGATAAGACTGAAAATATGAAATCCATGGAATCCTGACGTGTTCGCTGCATCTTCGACTCCAGGATCTGACATTGTTACATTTTTCTGCTTTACACAGGGAGCTGTGTGACCATTCTTAGTGTGTCTAAATGATTTAATGATTGCCTTTGAGGTCTTGAACTGTCTGAAGTGATTTACTGACAACAGGGGTTTGCTTCTTCTGGTGTCCTGTTGCAGCAACCGCAGCGTTTTCCATGGACAACGACTTCACACACAGGATGCTGAGAGTGTGTTGGTGTTGTGTCCCTTTATGTAGACTTTTAGGCCACATAAAGGGACACATCGGCCACATTATGTGGATTTTAGGCCATTTCTGTAGTGGTGGATTGACTGAGGTTTTCCCTGCACAGACTGGGACCTGGGCGTGTGTTTGCACTACGAGTGTAAAAGGAAGCAGCTGCGCAAACCCGACATCCTGAACTCCTGGATTGATCTCAAAGCAACGTACAGGGTGAGAAGACTGACAGACTGAAACACTTCTACCCACACTCAGCTCAAAGGCTGGCTGTGCCTGAGCTTGCAAGGCAATGCTGTTATGTCCCAGCGACCAGAGCAACCTGGGATTTTTTCGTGTTGTTATCACTTAATAACCAACTGCCCTAGAACTGTGTGAATTTGAATAGAAGTCTTAATGCCGGGAAAAGATTGTTGTTTGATAAAAGAATGATAATCCTTTTATCATTTTTGAGCTGCTCTTCCTTTCCTGACAGGTTTTGCTCTCCTTGCTTCCTAACTTTTTTTGTTTTGTGTGCTCTTACTGCTGCCTTATATTGCTGTGTAGGAAGTCGTCGTCATAGTCTGTTTAGAAGTACTTAGAGGTACCTTACAGACAGGAAGCAGAACTAACTAGGTCTTTAAAGACAAACAGTGTGACTATTCCCCCTTTCTAGTGATCAAATCAGATACCAGGAGTAAGTAGTAATACTCACTTTTTTCACTTACAAAAAAAATCCATACCTATGCCAAATATATTCATGCCCATGCCTTTGATTGCATGTTGTGCAACAGTTTAAACATCTTAAGGTATTATTTATAGTTGTATTCTTCACTGCTGGTCTGTTAAGACTCGTCAAGGTAAGCCATAGAGTGCAGACAAATGACTCCAGAGCTCAGACAGAATGGATTTGCTTAAAACTGAGAGAAAGGATTCATGGTTCTTTCCATTCTGATTTCTTACAGGGTAAGTCACTTATGGTCTTATCCTCACTGTAAAATGCAGATACCCAACTTGCTTAATTGCCCTGTGAGATTTATTATTCCTGAGGGGATATTTCTGAAATGGCTTTGCTTCACTAGGGAAAGGTTTTGAAATGCTTCATGTTAAGCACCTTCATTTCTTTCCTTAGGCCTTCTACAATAGAAAGCCTAAAGGGCTAAATGGAGCTCTGCAGGATTTGGGGATAGCTTTTGAAGGACGGGAACATTCTGGTAAGTAGGATGATCCTATTTTAATATATATATATCTTATAAAGCTACATACTAGTATTTAGCTTTAGCTAGCTAATTTAACCTAAAGCAGCTAGTTAATAGCTAGTCATTACTCTGAACAGTAACTATTGCTTCAGGTTATGCCATGTTCTGTCCAACCAACCATCAAAACAAGAAAGGCAAAATGCTTCCAAGATCAGTTTGTTATTTCTAACCTCATACTTCATTTCTGAAATCTCTTCTACTGCTATTGAGTGTATGTTCAAAGGATCAATTTATGAATTGCTGGGATGCAGAAGAAAAGAGGTGGACAGAAGATAAAGAAACTTGCTTTTACCTGATAGCTCAGCGTGTTAATGTTAGAGAATTCCAGCACAATATGATTTTTTTTTTTTTTGAGTTCATTAGTAAAACAGAGCAAGGATATTTAAAATAGTGAATAAATATTCAGCTCTATGGATAATCCTTCAGATGTTTCAGCACAGGGAATTATTTGGAATTTTCTACTTCCACTTCCCTTTTTTGAACTGGATGACTAAGTGTCACAGTTCTGTGACTCCTTGTCATTTCTGTAAGGCTTACCTAGATTACATTTTTCCTCTAATAAGAACTATCCCCAGTAGCAGTGTGAAAAGAAGACATTAACATAACCATACTTTTGAAGGGTTGGATGATTCCCGGAATACTGCTCGTCTTGCTTGGAGGCTGATTTGTGATGGATGTGTGCTGAAAGTTACTAAATCTTTGGATAAGGTTAGTCACTGCTTCCTATCTTCCTGACTACTTGCTTTGTAGCCTGGAATACAGATGAAAGGTGAGCTATTCAAATAATAAGCCCAGCATCTTGACTATGATTTGGAAAGAACATCCTTAGGCTGATACGCTTATTAATTTTGTGCATTTATTCCCAAAATGTCTGGGTGTTCACTTTCCAAAATCTGCTTTTGTTTATGGACTCCCCAGGCACATCAGAACTGTAGTTTAATTTCCAGAACACTGACTGGAAACTTCACTGACAAGACTCCACTGGGAAGAAAGAGCAGACCTGAAACATCTAGAGATGGAACTTGTGAAACAAACTCTCTGGCTGAGAACAAACACAACAGCATTGCTGGAAACAAGATAAATTCTAATGTACAGACTGGGGAACAGCAGATCACTTGCACTGATCCCTCTGCAGATGCCCATGTTGTACCCAGCAGCAGCTCAAGAGCTGAATTCCACGCTCAATCCCAAAGCCCTTCAGCATCATCTACTGACAGATCTCCTGTTCCTCTTGGTCTGGCACAGCCACGTCCCAGTCCTGCATCAGCAGGCATCCGGCAGGGATGGAGCACTGGGCAGCCTCTGGGAACAGCCAGGCCCAGCCTCCCAGTGCAGGGATCAGGGCTGGTGCTTGTCTCCACCACCATCCCCTCAGTTACTCTCTCCAGTGGGGACATCAGCACCAGTTCTGAGTGCTTGTCTCTGCTGACAGACTGGGAAGATGTGGCTTTGATACCAGAATCTCAGTATGAACAAAACTCAGACTCTGTTCAGCTCAAGGATGACTCAAATACAGATCGTCTAACAGTGTTTGAAGAAAAAAATATTTCAAAACAATTGGCTGTGACGAGTTCAGATAATCAGAGTTTGGAGGGAAGTGTAGCACCCACGGAACCTCTGAAGTCTGTTGTTTACAAAAGTCCTGATACTACAATCTATAATATAGGGACAGTACAAAGGCAGACTTCAAAATTTTCAGCTTTTAAGTTACCATCTGTGAAGGGAAATGCTGTTTCAGCACAATTAGCATTAATTGGAAATTACTCTACTCCTTTGGAGGCTCCTAAAAGAAAGCCAACTAGTCCAAAAACATGCCCACCAGCAAAAAAACAGTCTTTTCATATATATCAAGAGAAAACTTCCTCTTTTGATCACTCCTTACCTTTGAGAAGTTCGAATTTGCCCAGAGTATCCCCTGCTGTTCTGAACTCCACAGTCAATTTGAATCAGTCTGTAAGAGCTGTGAGAAATGGAAAACCAACTCCCCCTCTGTGTAACTGCGGCCGAAGAGCCAAAAGACTCTGGGTGTCAAATGGTGGCCCAAATCATGGCAGAGCATTTTTCTGTTGCCCTGTTGGCAAACAAGGAGGTAATAAGAAAAGCTGTGGGTACTTCAAGTGGGAATATGCACTTCTGAACGAGAAATCTAATGGTCTCACCTTGAGTGCAGATGCTTTGACCTCTCTTGGAACTGTTTCCAGTAATACAGAAAATTCTTCCAAAAAGAAGTATTTGTGTCTTAGACCCTCTATGAGAACTTGAAAATGGATACAATTTTTTGTCTGAATCCTAAACTCTCGAAGTTTCAGGCTTAATGTAATCAGGACAGTCAAATGATGTCAGATATGTATTCTCAGAATGGGACTAAAAGGACACTTCTTGGTTAACATAGCTAGAAAGGGAAGTTGCTCAAACACACAAAAATATCAGCAGATCATAAAGTAACTCCTTAATGAAGTGTGAGAGAACAGATAAAACTATTAGTGCTAAAATTAGAGTATGAGCAGCTGTTGCTACAAATCTTAAATTTCTGTTCTGTCATATTTTAAATACTTTACTAGTCCAATCCTTAAATATTTCAATGACACAGATTTAATTTGCACTTTTTTTCTAAATATACTTGTTATGCCTACAACTTTTAAATTTTTGAAACTTTTGAAACATTTTAAAATCTCTTTAGAAGATGTCACATCAAAAGTGATTCTTGAAGCTCTTACAGAGTTTTTTATCCCTTAAGTAACAATAAAGGTAAGACACTGACATTTCATTAAATACTTTATTTAACACACATTACTGTTGTGCTCTTGCCTCCCTGAGTTTCCCTTTTCATTTGTATCCATGTCTGCTTTAGCTCTTAGTGTAGCCCCTGGACAGACAAATAGTGGGAATCAGGTAAGATTGTATTCAAAACTAAACTAAGAAGGAGAACAGTGAGATTGGAAGCTTTTAAACGAACCCTTGCTGACAAAAGGTTTCTGCTTTTTTGCAGGAAAGTGTAAGGGCAGGTACAGAAGCTTTGCCAAAGTCTGTGTGTGTCGGTCTGCCCTCTGCAAGCAGTTTACTTACATCTAATGGAGATTTTCATCTTTAAGTATTTGAGTGATAGGAAAAGCTTCCAGTGGTGGTTTTCTTATATTGGATTTGGAGCCTTGGTCAGTTTTTCCACAGATCAGAACCTGTAACAATTCTTACCCCCTTAATTGTCCAAGCAGTTGAAGAATTACTGCAGGGAGCGGCGGCTCTTACAGACCGGGATGCACAGTGACACCTTCCTTTGGGAACTACGCTACGGGCCACAGCTGTGCTGTCAGCACATGTTCGCTATTTTTCCAAGCCTCCATCTGCCTGTTCAAAGAGTTTCTGTTTTCGCTGGTCCGTCTACGCCATGACACCTTCGGGAGTCGGGCAGGCAGGGAAGTGCCCGAAGCATCTCTCCATCCCCGAGGCGCCCGGCTCGGTGTCGGACGCGGCGTTGCAGAGCAGGACCGCGGGCTGCTCGCTGCCCTCCGGCGAGTGTCCGCCTGCTCCTCTGCCCTCGATTCCGGAACCCTTAACACGGACCAGACTCTAACCCTGCAGCCGGAGCTCGGGGGAAGCGAAAGCATCGAGGGCTACGAGTGACCGAGCTTGGCCGCGGCTGAGCGCGCCGCAAGAGTGCTCGCCGCGCCGGCTCCGCGACCCGCGCTCCGGAGAGCAATCCCCGCGGCTCTGTGCCCGCGGTTCAGCCCCCGGTCCCGGCAGCTCGGTCCCTGCGGTTCAGCCCCCAGTGCCGGCGGCTCTGTCCCCGGTCCCCACGGCTCTGTCCCCNCTGCCGGGCCAAGCGGCCCCGCGGCGGCGGGCGGCAGCTGGAGGCCGGCATGCGCGGCATCCTCATCACCTGCAACATGAACGAGCGCAAGTGCGTGGGGGAGGCCTACAGCCTGCTCGGCGAGTACGGGGACCTGCTCTACGGGCCCGAGCAGGTGCGTGCGGCGGGGCCGGCGGGCGCTCGGGGCGCCGGCGGGGCGGGGGAGCGGTACCCCGAGGCCTCGGCTCCCGCGTGTGCGTGGAACGAGCCGCGTGTGCGGAACAAACCGCGGGCGTGTGGAAGGAGCCGTGTGTGAGCACCACGCCCACAAAAGTCGCAGGTTCTGCCGGCGAGCCCCAGCGCAGCCCCGCTGCCGGCTGCAGCAAGGGCCCGGCGCGGGCGGGGAGCTGGGCACTGCTGCTCGGTGTTCACCCACAAACCGTGCCTGTGTGAAGTTTTCAGAGCACGAGGAGCGGCTGTCTGGAAGCGACAGGGAGGAGGATGAGGACGATGTCGAGGCAGCCCTGAAGAAGGAGGTTGGCCAGATCCGTGCCTCGACGGAGCAGAAGCTGCGGCGGTTCCAGTCGGTGGAGAGTGGTGCCAACAACGTGGTCTTCATCAGAACCCAGGGCATAGGTGGGACTTCAGCCGATGCTGAGTAATGCAAACTGCTCTGAGCACTGTTAGTGAAAGGCCACAGAGTGTGGCTTCCGAGTAACACGTGTATATCAAACAAATACCCTTCCCTCTGGCCGTGCCACTGAATTCTGTCATTAGTGAAAAAGCTAAAGGTAGTGGAAACTGCTTCGACAGAATAATCTTTGATTCTCCAGTTTTGGTATAGTAAAACAACACTTTATATAAAGGGATTTGAGGCTGACAGCAGTGCAGCCAAGTGTGCATTCCCTCAGCTTATTATTTAGAAGGGGAAGAAGAGAGATAATGCCTTCAATTTGTTGCTCATACCCAACTGTTTTTCTTGTAGAACCTGAGAACCTGGTGCACCATATACTAAAGGATATGCACACCACTAAAAAGAAGAAAACGAGAGTCATTCTGCGCATGCTGCCCATTTCTGGAACTTGCAAGGCTTTTATGGAAGATATGAAAAAATACACGGAAACGTTTTTTGAGCCTTGGTTTAAAGCCCCTAACAAGGGTACTTTTCAGATTGTTTACAAAGCTCGTAATAACAGCCATATGAGTAGGGAAGAAGTAATTAAGGAATTGGCAGGTATGTATTGATATCACACGAAACAGAACAAGTTTACATGCACAAGTATATTGCATGCACAACATGGGTCAGACTCTTACAGGTGGTCATAATGGACATACACATTTGTTGCTTAAAACCTGTATGTTGAATTTTAAAAGCTTCTCTAAGCCTTAAAAGAAGTCTTGACATCAGTATTCCTTGTTGGTGTTGATGTCTTAAGAGACTCTAAGCAGAAGAGAGAACAATGTTGAATATGATTTTCAGTATCAGTTATATGTGCTTTGAAATGACTGCTATCAGGCTTTCTCTCTGGATGCTGTATTGAAATAATAATGTTACTATTTCTGTTCAGTATGTGGCTCATAAAATAGCTCCGCCTTACTCGAGTATTTTATCTCTCAGTAATTGCAGTGGGATGATTTTTCAGTTGCTTCAGTCCTGCTGGTGGTATATTCTGCAAGTCCTGCTCTGTTCTGCTATTTTAAGCAGTTACAAAAATAAGTAATTGGCTATAACTGAGGGGGATCTTGCTTTCTCTCTCTTAATTTTTATCCATTCAGTAAGACATGCTTATGCTCTTTAACAGTTTTTCCAGCATCTTTTAAACTGCATCTTCTTTTACAGGAATTGTGGGCAGCCTCAATCCAGAAAACAAAGTCGATCTTAATAATCCCCAATACACAGTTGTGGTGGAAATAATAAAAACCGTGTGTTGCTTGAGTGTGGTGAGGGACTATGTTCTGTTCAGGAAATACAACCTGCAGGAGGTGGTGAAGAGCAACAAAGAAGATGCACAACAAAAGTCAAGTCTGACAGAAGAACAGAATTCAGAGGTAGTTAAAGCAGAAACTGAGGAGAAGAGCTCTGAAGAAGTAAAAGAAGAGACCAAGAATCAAAGTGAAATAGAATCTGAGCCCAAGGGGAATGATGCACTGACAGTGTAGAAAATGTGATATAAGGGAAAGGTAAACATAATCCAAACATATAAAAAAAGTTGCCCTAGTGTTCTGAAAGGGTGTTGGAATGAGAAGAACGGGTTTTGTTTTGAAATCCTGGTTTTGAAATCCACATGTGTAAGAATTTTAATGCTGGTTGCAGGTGGAACTGACATTACAGCAGATGCAGGGGTGCTCAAGGGTGCATCACCTTTCTGGTGAAGCTGGCTGTCCTCCTACAGCTTTGCTGTGCATTTCCTGTGCCTGGCACACAAAGCAGCAGTCTGTGCATGTACGTGTAGATGTGGCCATCCTGACATGTATGGACTCTCCTTTGTTGTATCTGGAAGCTACAGAAGGCAAAAGGCAGCACAGAAACAGCTCTGAGCAATTATTGACAGAAGTGAGAGATCTGGAAAAGACAGTTGGATGCAGAGAGTTTTGGGAAGGAAGTGATCCGGCAGCTGCAGAACTCGGTAACATTTTTGTGTGTGAACAACAGAATGAGGTAAATCTGATAATCTGATGGAGGGTTTTATACATATATTTATATATACACAAGGATACGCTGTCTTGAAATGAATGGAAAGAACTGTTATATATATATAAATACTTGAATATTATGAGATGATTTAGAGTAAAAGATTGGGCTGTTCTAGAACAGTAGAAGTACAGTGCAGGCATTGCAGATGGTTTTATCTAAAACTATGTGTGTTTACATTAGCTGTGTATGCAGCACTTACTGGTTTATGGTAAATGCTGTAGTCACTGAATGGAATTCTTTTGAGTAATTTCCTGCAAATAGCATTTTGCTGCTCTTTCCAAAGACTCAATCCTTGGGAGTTTTTTATAAAGTGTTTTTGTTTTTATTTTTTTTTTCTTAAGTCTCAAAATTTGAATTTAAATACTGCTTGGAAACTTCTTATGAAAGAAGCTCTCTATTATACTATACTAGATAAGGGGAATTAAATTTTAATTTTTGGTACAGTTTTAGCTTTATGGTATTAATTTTGTTTCAGATTGAAAGTAATGCTAATGAGTCTTTTTGTTGTCTTGCTGTTACAGTGGACTGTCCCTGTGACTTCTAAAAACCTACCAAAACCAGTGCAGCTGTAACTTGCTTTCCAGCAGGGTTTTGAATATGCTTCCTGTACAACTTTCTAGCTTTAGTATTTCATTTCTGGCATAAAATGGGAGAAGACTTACCTTGAAGAACACAATTTGTTACTTGTCTTGGTTTAATGAAAAGGATGTGTTCAAGTCTCTCATGATTTATATTTTCCTCTTCTTCCAAAATCCATTTTAGAAGTTGGAAAATGAAGATGACTTTTTTTCCGACTCCTGTCTCCCTTGCAACCCGTTTATTAAACCGCTGCTTTCTTACCTCCTGTGGTGTTTTCTTTAAATTTTTGAAGATTTTTGTGTGTGAATTAAAACCATCAGTGTCTAGGTCACACAAAGGGAAGAACAATCTGAGACCAGACACAAAGGCCAACTGTGGATGTTTATTGGTGGCTGATGTTGGTGATCACGATTCATGACAGCCTGCTTATCTTCTAAGGACAAAGACTCAGGGGAGTTAGTGGGATTTTTTGTTTTCTTGCCTCCTCTCTCTCACTGACCTGTGTGCCTACAGGACTTACAGTTTACTTCTGATTTTTCACAATTTGCACTTACTGAACATTCATTGTTAACACGTTCATTCCCTGGCTTCTCCACTGTGCCATCACTTTTGGGCTCAGTGGTGTGGTCAGACAGTGCTTCAGTGTTTTGAATTCAGACCTTCATGGACAAACTATAGGACATTATTGTGATCTCACTTGCATGAAAAGCCAAATAATTGCTGACACTGTCAGTGCTGAGGAAGGATGTTACAGTGCCCAAACATCAGCTGAAGAGGTGATACACTGTGCACTGTGGTGTACCTAATTTGTCCTCATGCTGACTTGAAACACAAGGACCATCCCTTGGTATGAAACCCTGGCTCTGAGGTTCACTCTTCCCCTTGTGCTGGATTAAAACTCAGATTGGCTTGAGAAGCTTGAAAGTAATTTCTTATAAGAGGAAGCCAGCCTCACAGCCTTGGTGTTTTCCAGTATGGACTTGCTTTTCTTGAGGGTCACAGCTGTGTGATTAAAATATTAATTTACATGTAATTCAGCTCATTTACCATTTCAGTAGTGAAATACAGTAGGGGAGAGCTTTAAGTAACACCAGTAACTCCCACTGATTGGAAGCAGCTGGTAATATCCTGTGCCCAAAAGAATCATGCTGCAAAATCCTTCCTGTATCATATTCCTATTCAAATATCAATCACCCTGTGGTTGTGCCATCTTAAAACAGCTAATCCTGTAAACCTAAGAGGCTTAGTTTTGTGGCCTGCCTGGGAAACAACATGAAATATGAGTAACTGTTCATCGTGGGCATGGTGTCCTTACATTTAAGATGGCTCTTGGTGTGGCACGTACAGAAACGGACGAAAAGCGCTCTGCCAGGGCTGATGTTTGAAAAGGTGTGGCTTGGCATGCAAACACGATTAAGTTCATTTTGCAGTGCCCTTTTTAGGCTTTCATAGTGAAAAGCTATTTACATTGGCCTTGTTATCACCGAGTTTCAGGAATATGGGTTGGAATAATTTGTATAGAGTATTTTTCTGTGTCTTTTAGAGGGTAAATAGGCCACAGCTGTCAATGAAAGGGTAATTCCTGCCCACTTTTCTGTATTGTTTTATAGTCTTCTATAACAAATCTAGACATCCTAAGGAAGAGCAGTTTGGCTATTCCTAAATATTCCATTTCTAGATGAAAAAGAGACTAAATTGCCTCCTCTCCTACCCCCTTTGAGGCATCTAATTAATTAATGACATTCAAGTGTACGAGAGTGTTTAAACATGAGGAAATTTCCACTAGAGGTAATTCTTGACAGTTGTCCTGAAAGGTCATCAGCAGCTTTACTACACAGCACATTTGCTGCTTTCCCAGACTCCTGCTACCAGCAGAAGTGTTTATGGGTAGTGCATAGAGGGTTTACAGCAGGACCAGGAAAATCCAAGATAAATAACCCCGTGCTTTTTCTTTTCCTTTGGTTCACTGGTATTTTTGTGCTCCTATTAAATACAGCCTTGGTCACAGAGTTCAACTACTACTTACATCTTCTGAATCAAGTGCTGTAGCAGCACTGTGTGAAGTGCAAGGGCTACAGAGAGGTAACAAGAAATGTGAGATGTGACCTAGCAGGGATGATCTAAACCTCTGCTGCGCCCATAACCACGTAACAGCTTGACTGTTATGGAAATATCTCACAGTCTGAACTGACACCTCAGTGCAGGAAATCCTTGATTATATTTAATCCTGAAACTCTGTGCAACCCAGTACCGGCCAGGGCTGGAAGTCTGATCACCAACAATGATTGAAAAACACTCTCACAAAATAATATTTGGCACAGAGTAAGGTATACCATGGCTTTCAGTGACAGCACTGCAGATACAAAAATAAGAGCCAGTCCATTTTTCCCCTCTTCTATCACTATTTTCGAAAACCTTTTCTCCCATGTACAATTTAAAGTTACAGAGAACATATTGCTTTAGAAATATTCCAAAGCAGCAGAAGAGCAATGTGTGTCTTCCACCATTATTCAAAAGGTTGTCCTCTTAAGAGTGACAGGGAACAGGATGCTGGAATACACAAAAGTCCAGCATGGGCATGTTCTGGTGAGGAGCTCAGCAGCAAAGAGCGTAGAGCACCACTCTGTGTTTCTGTTTCTTCCTTTGAATGTTCCCAGAGATCATCTTTGACAGTTACTGAGCAAACCCCAACTTGTCTGTACAGAGGAATAACCACACTTAGCAGTTTCATTCCAAGCTGTGCTCCTTTTCTGTGGCAAGCCTGCAAATTTAAAAGCTACGGGCTCTTTTTAGGATTTAGCTGGCAGGTAGCACATCACCCCCAGTGCCCAACAAAAAGAACAAGTTCTGTTTTAGAGAAACAGGGAATATCAGTTGGTTGATTCAGTAATTCCTCAAGCTGCTAGTGCAGGACAAACACCCACCACTGAAACTGAGCACAATCTCGACTTCAAAGGGAGCAACTGAGGGGCTTTGTGTGGCTTCTTGAAACCCTGGGCAGTGAGGCAGAGCGAGGGCTCGTGCCCACACATCACACAGAAATGTTTTGCCTTACCAGTTTGTTTCTTCCTTTTTTCCTGGTCAGGTTCAGGTTTTGTATCACTGCAGGACTGCAAGAACACGTTGGCAAGTCTGGCTGACCCAATGTGCAGACTGAGCTGTCTGTGCTGGAGCACAGAGGAAACCTCCTGAGCAAGCCCTTCCCTGCTGCAATGAGCAATTTGTGCCACTACCAGGGCTCGGGGAAAAACCCAGCCTGGTCTGCTTAAAACCCAGCATAGACCAGTACCAAAACCCAGGAACCTGCTGTAGGATTATACTTTTAAATTTGCTTTAAAATCAAATAGTTTCAAAGTTCATAATTACATTATATTTAAAAATTTATTACTTACATGGAATAAATGGATTACATGAGAAATCTGATTACCGCACTTCAAAGTGGATTACTTTTCCAAAAAGTACTCACATTTGAAAACTGAATGTCCTTAAAAAGAATCAGATGTTGAAATTGTGACCAGATTACATTTTTCAAAATTTTGTTTGCTCGTTAAGATCTAATCCAATTTCTTGTTTGTCTGTTCCAAAATTGGCATTACATTTAAAATATTCAACATGTTTTCCCTCTGTTCTGACTGAATGAAGGAGAGAAAAGTTAATCTCTCAGAACAAAGCTGTAATACAAGAAAAGGGAAGGGAAGTTTAAAACCCTGCTGCAGCCAGATTTGAGCACAACCTTATTTTGTTCACTTTTCTTCCAGTAGAATCACATTAAACAAACTACTTGCCCTCATGGGGGATTTAATAGTCTACACTCACTAGAAACCTGTGAGATTGTGTTTGAAGATAACTGTATTTTGGATTTTAAGGACTGTAAAGGAACCTATTAAGAAATGAGCAGCTGCTGAGCTCTGCTGCTCTGCCACAGCTGACGAAGCTCAGACAGCGATGGTGAGTTCTGGTCTGCATCTTAAATCTAACACTTGAGTGTGATGTGATGGCCAAACTTGGCAAATTACCCCTTCTCTTACTGATCTTTTCAATAACAAACCCTTTTCAAACAGATAAGCTTGCATATCATACAAATTTCATTCGTAAATTCGTAGACTGTGTTCGTCTTTTATTCTTACAGGATGACTGTTTAGACCCAGATCAAGTATTGGCAGAAGAGTTGGTTTTATATCAACAATCTGAAATTCTTTTGAATAACTAAACCCAAACTCACCTAAAGGCTGCTCTGTTTTTCATTAAAGCTTAATTCCAACTTTTGGTGTTGTGGGAGAGGAGATGAAGTTGTAGATCACTTATAAAATGCTCCTGCTCAATGGACTGGCTAAAGTAACACACACAAAGTCACAAAAATCACAATCCAGAAAATCTGCAGGACCAAGTTCCAAACCCATTCTGGGAATGTATTAAGCATTTCAAGATGTAAAACTAAATATTAACTTTCTTACTACTGCAAGCAGAGCAAGTTTATGTGCCAAATGCATACACAAAGTATTTCTTTATACACACTGTATGTACGTAAATATGCAACATTAAGCACTTCTCATGATGCATGACAGCATCATCTGTAAAAGGATTATTTCTCACATACTGAACATAATCTCAGTTCTCATTTCATTCACCTCAGAGAGGTTTTAAAAGCAAAAGATGGGATTTTATGTTCACATCTACTTCGGAATAGTTTTTGGTGTAAATACATATTACTTGTGCAAGTTAGCAGTCTTATACTGTGCATAATAACATAGCTCACAGTTTTAAAACATGCCAAATACTTCCAGCCTTGCATTGAGAATTCCTCTCCTGGTTAGTGCTTGGAAGAGTCAAGATGCTTTCAAAAGAAAGGACACCTACATGTGGTTCTCATCCTACCACCAAAAACGTGGATTTTGAATCTGTCCAATAAAACTGGACAGATTCAAAATCCCACCCGTACATCTGTTACCCCCCATCTGTAACAATGCACTTCCAGGACTTTTACCGTCACTATCCAAAACCAGAAAAAAATGTTCTTTTGCAACCTCTTCATAATGTTGCGTTTTTGGAACCCATATAGTGACCATACCAGTCCCCATGTCCTTTCCTTAAGCTTTGGATGCCAGGGTAAACCCTCAGGAAATAGTGAATCAAAGTGTGTTTGATGTAGAAAACCTTCTCAGATGTGGGCGTTATCTTTCCTATTGTCTCTTGAGAATAACATCAAACAGAAGCTGATCTCTAAGAGAGATGGTGAGGAGGTCTCAAAGGGAAAGGCTGTTGAAGTTGTCTATTGAAAATTTTATTTTCCACCCAGAATAATACAATTCAGTCAAGTACTGACATTGGAAACTCTGCAAGCAGGCACAAATATCACATCTTGATGTTACCTGTTATTTTTGATGCTCAGGCATTTAACAAAAAGAGATCAGAATGAGGGCAGTTATAGCAGTGAAATTGATATAGTGCTAATGGAATGAAAGAAGTTTTGTTAAATTCCAAACAATGCTATATCCGTCCCCACTCTTTGTCTCTTAATTCATTCCTCTTGATCTTCCCAGTGACTGTCTTTGGCAGCTCTTTGACAAATTCCACCTGGATAAAATAAAGAGAGAAAGCAATGCAATGTGTTCTGTAGAGCTGGTTTTCCAAGAAAAAATTTTAGAAGTTATTGTTAATGTTATTCTGGAGCCAGTGCTCTTGATGAATCTTTCCTGCTGTCTCTTTCAAGTGAATCATGAAAATCTAAATGGTAATTCTCCTGAGATTTATGGAAGGGTGCCCTGTTTTAAAGTTTCTCCTCAGAAGTATTTACCTTTCTAGGGTATTTATATGGAGCAGTAGTTTTCTTGACATGGTCCTGCAAGTCACGAGTTAAGCTCTTCAGGTCAGTGGATGAAAAGGTTGGGGACAGAACCACAAATGCTTTCACAACCTGCAAGGTAAAATCAACAAAAGTGATCTGACACCATCTGTTTTTAAGGGCTGATGTGCAGGTTGCTGCCCAGAGCCACGACAGTCATGAGGAACAGAGAAACCAGCACATGATAAGAAAGGATTGTGCCCAGCTTCTGCATGTGAATGTGCAGAAGGGAAAGTTTAAAGCACGGTTTTCGTGCTCTCATTACAAGTAAGAGCCTTTACCCTTTTTTCTCAGTGGCAGTCAAGAGGAAAGGACAATAAAAGGTGTCTCTGGAGCTGTCCCTGAAGCTAAGGGACATTTTGTTTCTCTCTGAAGCTCGCACTGAGGACAGTAAGCCCTCAGTAAGCCCTGTTATCCCAGCACAGGGCTGTGCTTCCCCCACACCTGCAGCCCATGTCTAATGCTTGGGCAGTTACAGCACAGCTTTGGCTACACCAAGAGTCATAAATGACAATTTCAGTGTGTAGACAAATACTTAAGAGCAAGGGCAAAGTAAACATCACAGTAATGTTCTCCACAGAAAAGACCTGGGGATGAAAAGCAACTCAGAAGAGCAAAGGCATGTAACTGGGAAGGGATTTTGCTTGTCAGCCCCACTGGGGGTATCCATGATGGAAGTAGATGTGATGCTTAGGTTTATTTGTGGATCTGACAGTGCTGGGTTCATGGTTGGACTCAATGATCTCAGGGGTCTTTTCCAGCCTAAATGATTCCATGATTCTAAGATGACATTATTTCCTTAGAGCTGTACATTATTCAGTTAAGTAGAAATATTTTTATATCATTGTGTATTGGGACAAATGCATTGCTTTCCCCCTCCTTTCAGCATCGTTACCTCTCCTCTGAGGGGGTCTGGGCTGCTGACAACAGCTGTTTCTACCACAGCTGGGTGCTCTATCAGGGCACTCTCTACTTCAAATGGCCCGATGCGATACCTAGGCAAAGAAAAATAAAAATGAGATCTGGCTCTTATTTTTTATCTGGAACAACCAGTACCAAATGATTTTAATTGTCATGTCAAAGAAAAAAGCCAAGCCAGAACAAATCAACAACCAGCTATGGGAGCTTTAGGCAAAATGGGAAAGCTGGCTGGGTTAGAAGCAGGAGCATTTCATGGTGCTCATGTGGCAGAGGACTGCTGGGGCTGTGGATCCTTCTCCATCTCTCCTCTCTCCTTGGAGCTCTGAAGCTGGAGCTCCATCCCACCCCAACAGCTGGGGTCTGCAGCAGCACCTGGTGCCACGTTATGGTGTCACATCATACAAATCTTTCATTTCAACCTGTTAAAAAGAAATTGTTTCAAAAGCTCTTTGAATCCAATAAAGATTCCTTCAATTTTAGACAAAAAACAAACTAGATAAACGTCCCTCCTTTGCCAGATGGACTCTTCATTCCTTGTTGAAAGACATGAGAGGTTGCAGTGGAAATGGATGCAGCATCATCACCAAGATGATCACCATACTGCAGGTCTGTGAGAAGCTAATAATAACAGCAAGTATTCCAAAGTCAAGAGGTCAGAACACTCCTGTCACAGGATTATGATGTCAGAAGCTCACCAGGATGTTGAAGACTGTACAAAGGCAGGTTTAGAATGGGTGTGTGCAGACTGACCCTGAAGAAATGATGATGTCATCGTCTCTGCCAATAAACTGGAAATATCCATCTTCATCCATAGTCCCTCTGTCTCCAGTGACATAAAAATCCCCACGTTCACTTTCTGCAGTTTTCTTAGGGTTATCCTTAAAGTGGTTTACAAGCAGTAGTTTAGATTTTAAACAGGCATTAACTGAACATTGTGCTATAACACACATAATATCAACTTAACTGGAACTTAATTTTTCAATCAAGGATGTTGATATTGCTATAGAGTACAATAAAATAGGTTTAACATTATTTCTATTCTCTAAGAAAAAATTTAACTTGATCTTAAATTATTTTGTTTCCTTTTTTAACATCCACCAATCCAAATAAACTAATTACTCTGGTAATAAATACTAAACTGGTGGAAAATGTTCAGCCTTTTGGACCACTATGCAACTGGAGAGATTTTGGAGAGATTGGTAGTGGTGGTGAGGAATAAGATAAAGTTCTTACTAAATATTCAGAGAAAAAACCAAGTGGCCGTGTAGGTTTGCTTCTGACAGCAATTTCCCCTTGTTGTCCTGGAGGCAGGATATTGGCATTTTTGTCTATGATCTGGAATGAAAAACAGCTCTTATTTTAGTCCAGTGGAAAAACAAACTCCAAACACAAATCCAACCCAACAAAAAATCCCCCACGACAGAATCTAAAGAGCAGACAACAAACCTGAACATCATAAAGGGGAGCTGCCTTCCCCATTGATCCAGGTTTAATCTTCATTCCTTTAAAACCAGAGCAGATTATTCCCTGTAAAAATCAAAATCAAACCAAAGTTTTGCAATAGAAAATTGCTACATTCACACTCAATTCATTAAATGTGGTTTCTAGACTAATTCCAAAGTAAGGAATTAAGATTCATAGGATCCTGTATATCAGTGCTGGATAGTACAGATAAGCAAAATGAGAAAACTCCCTGAAAGAATCCTGTTCCATTATCTGTGAAAAATTAGTGTCCTCTGCTAACCAGTCTTCTTCCCTTAGATTCAAACTCTGCCCTCTTGGCTGTCACTGTTACTTGGAATCAGTTTAAGGACATTTGTGGGGGTATTACAGCACATTCCCTCCCAAACCCCCATGCTCTGTGAGGAGAGCCATGAGAGGGAGTCCTTGCAGAGGTTACCAGGGAAGGGGATTACTGAAACCTTCACAGGAATGTGAAGGAGGAAACAGGCTGTGTTCCTACAAAACACACTTTGCAGCAAAAAGGGATTCCAAAGGCAGAATAGGCTGCTGGCCCTAGGGATGTACCGTTTCTGTCTGGCCGTACACTTCGTGGATGTCCAGCCCCGTCTGGCTCTTCCACTGCTCCATGACCTCTGGGTTGAGCGGTTCCCCTCCGCTCATGCAGTACTTCAGGTTCATGAATTTGTATCTTCACGGGGAGTTAAACACAAGAAAGGCAATATTTAAATCCATAGGGTGAGAGCAGGAGCAGGCAAGGGCAAAGACCACGGGAGAGCTGTTTACTGAGAGAGTCGGTGCCATGAAGAGGGGAAATCAGGGGGTCCCGGATCCTTCTGCCCCCGGTACAGCAGCAGTATCAGTCTGTGCTCAACACTCTGCCTATGAGTAGCAGCAGTCAGCGTTAAACATGTGAAAAGTAAAATGTTTGCTGAAGTCAGCTGGGATTATAAATAACCAAGTACTGATCTGCTGAGCCAGGGCCCTGATTGCTGACCCTCTGCAACAGGCCAAGTGAGAAAGTTCGAGAGGGAAGGAAGGAACAATGGCAGGCAGTGAGAACTGGAGCAGGGGGTGAGGTACAACCGCCACAACAAAGAATTCCCTCACAGTTATGCTGACATGCACTTTCTAGGATGAAGTCCTTCCCAAAGTGTGGACAATTTATGTGGTAAACAAAAATTATGCCAAAGTATTTAACAGACTCTCAGTTTCATACTCACAAGTTCTGTAGCAAAACTCTCAAATTTCTGAGGGAAAACATCAAGTTTTTCTGTTTGATCAAAAGACTCAGCAAAACTCAAATTTTGCTTGATGGTCTTCTTACGAAGGATATTTTAAACTAAATTATTGCCTGATTTTGGGTCAAGCAGTTAGATATGGGAGATGACTGAAGTTTAGTTAGGGTAAATTAAAGATTAGTAAATAATTTCTTGACGTACTTGGAGAGATCATTTTGCACCAGCATGCGGAACAATGTTGGAGCACCGACCAGGGCATCAATTGGGAATCTGCAGAGAGTCTAGAGGGTTAAACAACAAGATGGACATGTGAAGTTCAGACAAAAAACTGCCTTGGGAATGTACAGTGAAGAGGTGACACAGAAAGGAGAAGCACATTTGCCCCCTATGTAAAAGCACCACACCCTCTGTTGGGTGAGGAACCCTCCTGCAGCTGGTGCAATATTGTATATTGTATATTTGCATACAAGTTTGGGTATTTGATGGGATAAATCCCATGCTGACACATCTACCTGACACCAGGACCCCACAGCCTGGGGCATGGCTGGAATAAGGACAGCTCTGCCTACATCATGGGGAGGTTTTCACTTTAGTCTTGTCCAGTGTGGGCAGAGAAACACCTTGTTTTCTACATTAGTATCAACTGATATTGCTTCCCCAGTCACTAGAATGAGTGGCAGGCAGTCAGTGCTGCTTTTGGATGATCTCCATTCATGTGCTCACCAGCTATGAGCAAAATGTATGGATGGATTTCATGTTTGTGCCCTTCTGGATACATTAAAAATGAGAGTAGGGGCTGTGCACAACAAATACAGCATCTCAAACACTGCTATAAACACAACCCTCATGAGATCTGTGGATGCTGCCAAGAATTGTTTTTGGCACCCTTTCTGCAGATGAATACATTTCCATGAGTTTTTCCCTTACATTTAGGATGACTGCTGACTCAGTCTGTGGTAGGTTATGGATAAAGACGCATGATCCAAAAACCCAGGGATCAAAAAAAGATGCTACTGAAGTTAGTATCCATCCTGTGTCTGCTGTGTTCCATATCATGTCAGAGGGAGTCAAATCCAACCAGTACCTGATAGAACAGAAAAAAAAATAATGAAAAGATAATGAAAAATACCCAGAAAGAGGGTAAGAGGTATTAACTGGAAGATTGAAACACTGGGGATGATCCTAATCACTAGAAATTTGATGGGGTTTTTACTCTGATTTCAAAGGGAGGAGGACTGGGGATGTACACTGGTATTTCTTATTCAGTAATTTTTTACAATAGTTCTACTGTGCAGCTTCAATTATCTTTTGTTCAAGCAGGTTTAAGTCTTTCATACCTTTCACTTAAAAGGGGTCTGAAACCAAGGCTACCCTGGGAATGTTGAGTCATCTTTGGACTGACCTGTAGTTCCACTGGTAAAGAAGATGATCATTGGGTCTTCAATCCTGGTTTTGATGCAGGAATGGTCAGCAGATTGGTTTCTGTAGAAAGGAGAATGCAGTTATGTCTTCAGTGGTTGTAGTGGATGTAAATGAGTGCTTGTGGGAACAGGTCTGCTTTGTCACTAGGTCACACTCACTGGTACAGCTCAGTGAAGTTCAGCCATCCCTCCCTGCTGCCTTTGGACACCATTAGCTTGGTTTTCAGGAGCTGGCACTGGGATGCCACTGAGTCCACTGCAGGAGCCAGTTTGTCAGTGGTAATGATGCACGTGGCCTTTGATGCCTGGAGTCGGTATGAGATGTCTTTGGCTGATAATTGGGATGTTCCCGGAATTAAGACAATTCCTGGAAGAGTGATGAAGTTAGTTCATGTTAGCATTTTTCCTGCATCTGATTCTTTTCTAAGAACCTAAACTAACTATTCCCAAACTGATCTCCGATACGGATTTGCCCTGGTGTTCCCCAGCCACACAGTTATACCAGATTAATGCAGATGCCTGTGCTCTCCTGTCAGGAATGAAATGTGGACCTTTCTGGTGACTTCCATGGCTCTTCCCTGCCTTCTGGAATATCCTTGGCCTCGGCACAAGCTACATCTCCTATGGCCCCTAGTGAAAATCCTTCGGGACTGCCTGGCAGCTGGGCCACTCACTGGATTATTACACTGGTTTTCCTCGATAAACCACATCCATTCTTGATCCTCTCAAGCAATTTGCAATGATCATTTTACCTCACTGACCTGCTCGCACACAAGCCACCTTGACCAGCCACCATTCTGGAATTCGTGGTAGGATCAGGATAAGCCTGTCCCCCTTCTGCAATCCACAGTCTTTGGTCAGCACATTGGCCACTTTCCGAGACAGGACCCCCAGCTCCTCAAAGCTCCACTTCACTTCTTCTCCTTTGCCATTTATCCACCAGAAAGCAGGGTTTGATGGTCTCTTTCCAGCCTAAAAAACACAGGGATTCAAACATAAAACATTTTCTTCTGAAAGACCATGAAATAATAACGCATAGACATCTGTAAATTATGGGAGATCTGAGTATTTCACAACTGGCATATAAGCAATTCTTTTTCTCCTGTCCTTAAAGGATCGAGATTTGCTATTCATCAAGCTCGGGTATTCCCAATAAATTCTTCTTTTCTGAACCCAGAATGTTTACCAGCCTCATTGTCTCCAGACCCAAGCCCTAGTCTGGATCCTATTTCAGTTTAAGCCTTACACTGTGCATTAATGCTCCTACAAAATAACAATAAATAAAGCAAGCAAGAATGAGCTTTTGTATAATTTCCTGATGCAAATATGGTTTGGCAACTGATTGTTTTATAAAGAAAAAACCCCAACTTATTCCAAATGAAATTTGAAGTATTTCATTGGCACAACAAAAGATCGCCTACCTTTTCAATCTCAGACCACTTGTCCAGTACGTCACTCGCAAAGTTAAAGTATTTTGGTATTTCCTGTTTGCCCCGTCTGATGGACTCATACTGGGAATGTACATCAGAGGTAAGCAGCCTGGGATGTCCATGGAAAGTCCTATTAGGAGGCTTCAGAGTCCAGAAGAGTTTTAGACTCTGTAATTTAAACAACTTCATGGCAGAAGATTATGTGTGTAGATGCTGTAGACTATATAAGAAAATCGGCTGAATTGTTGCTATGAATCCTGCAACAACAAACAAACAAACAACAAACAACAAATAAAAATAATATTGAGATTATCCAAAGATAATCTAGGTATGAATTAATGAGTTATTCACTAAAGTCACTTAGGCTAGTCAGAGCCAGACTGATGATTTTAACATGCTAATTAAACGTTGTTTCCTATCCTGCTTTCTCATATTTTTAATTTGTTAATTAATTGCCCACAACCCTCCATAGTAAAACACAACATCAGATGTTATTGTTTGCATTAGAAGAACGTTACTTCTTCATACATTCAGTACCTGATTCTCTATTCCTTTTTCTTTCTGGGTTTTCCCAAACTACTTCCATCAAGAATCTCATTGCTTTGGCCTCAGCAGTTGCTGACTATACATCCATTCACCACATCCGTTCACCACATCAATCCCAAGAACCTTCACTTCCCTGTGTAGCCCCCAAATTTGACAGAGACATCTCTCCTCATTTTCCTGACCTGTCTGCTGTGGACAGGAGAGACCTAGAGCTGCTGGGGAGATCCTCTTCGTTCACTTCCCTCACCTGCCAGGGCGTTTCCCATACGAGGCCCTGTAAAGATCAGCTGTCCCCTGGAGATGTGAAACCCGGGCACTCCTTCCTAAGAGTTTTGGAGTGAAACCCTTCTGACTTTATTGCTCACTTCTTCTGGAGTGACGAGAACAGAATGTGGCACAAAAGAGAGCAAGGAGCAGAACCCTTTCTGTGGCATAACCTTTTTCTTGTAATCATTTACACCACTGGTAATTGGGCGTAATTTGCACCTTAACCTAAAGCACTTTGGGTCTTCTTTTGCCTCGACTTTAACCATTTACTTAAATCACAAATTCATCAAGATGAAGAGAAGTATTAAAAAGAAATGTCTTTCTCCTTCCACTCTGAAAGAATCTGAGAATGTTACACAGGTAGTTTTTGAAAAGAATATATCAATGCACTGCTGCTACCCACCACAGGACAAAGATTATTTTTATTAATTTCTCTTTTATTTGTATGTATCTGAGAGTAGTAGTTACATTTTATTTTTTTTGATAAGGAAAGTGTTTATACAAATTGCAGTTAAAAAAATTAGACCTCTGTATGCAGTTGGGACTCTCCTTTCTCACATTCCACACTTTGAATTACTTGCACTTCCTCCTGAAAATTTGTAGGTAGATGGCAAAAGCGGTTCCAATACCACATATCCTCAAACCATACGAGTGTTTTCTCCTTTTTCTGCCATAGCTTGTTTTTCCCAATGTTTCCAAGAGTTCTGAGTCATAGACACGTGCCATGTTTGATGTGTTATGGTTGGTACAGGCAACGGAATATTTCTCTCTTTGTTTTCCAGACCACTCTTTCTCTTTTATACTCTTGCCCACTCTTTGCTCCTTAGAACCCTTCTCTGGATTTTCCCAGTGGCTGTCTTTGGCAGATCCTGAACAAACTCCACCTCAAAGGCAAAAATACATTCTGGTTAAATTCCCAGATAAAGGAAAGACAAACTTTCATTATGGCTGGGGGTGAAAGGATGGGAAGCTGCACAGACAGGGCTGGGACGATGAAATACTGACTGAATGCCTTGTCCTTTTGAGCTGCTGGAAAACCCCAGGATTCCATGACAGAAAGGCTNTGTGTGTAGATGCTGTAGACTATATAAGAAAATCGGCTGAATTGTTGCTATGAATCCTGCAACAACAAACAAACAAACAACAAATAAAAATAATATTGAGATTATCCAAAGATAATCTAGGTATGAATTAATGAGTTATTCACTAAAGTCACTTAGGCTAGTCAGAGCCAGACTGATGATTTTAACATGCTAATTAAACGTTGTTTCCTATCCTGCTTTCTCATATTTTTAATTTGTTAATTAATTGCCCACAACCCTCCATAGTAAAACACAACATCAGATGTTATTGTTTGCATTAGAAGAACGTTACTTCTTCATACATTCAGTACCTGATTCTCTATTCCTTTTTCTTTCTGGGTTTTCCCAAACTACTTCCATCAAGAATCTCATTGCTTTGGCCTCAGCAGTTGCTGACTATACATCCATTCACCACATCCGTTCACCACATCAATCCCAAGAACCTTCACTTCCCTGTGTAGCCCCCAAATTTGACAGAGACATCTCTCCTCATTTTCCTGACCTGTCTGCTGTGGACAGGAGAGACCTAGAGCTGCTGGGGAGATCCTCTTCGTTCACTTCCCTCACCTGCCAGGGCGTTTCCCATACGAGGCCCTGTAAAGATCAGCTGTCCCCTGGAGATGTGAAACCTGGGCACTCCTTCCTAAGAGTTTTGGAGTGAAACCCTTCTGACTTTATTGCTCACTTCTTCTGGAGTGACGAGAACAGAATGTGGCACAAAAGAGAGCAAGGAGCAGAACCCTTTCTGTGGCATAACCTTTTTCTTGTAATCATTTACACCACTGGTAATTGGGCGTAATTTGCACCTTAACCTAAAGCACTTTGGGTCTTCTTTTGCCTCGACTTTAACCATTTACTTAAATCACAAATTCATCAAGATGAAGAGAAGTATTAAAAAGAAATGTCTTTCTCCTTCCACTCTGAAAGAATCTGAGAATGTTACACAGGTAGTTTTTGAAAAGAATATATCAATGCACTGCTGCTACCCACCACAGGACAAAGATTATTTTTATTAATTTCTCTTTTATTTGTATGTATCTGAGAGTAGTAGTTACATTTTATTTTTTTTGATAAGGAAAGTGTTTATACAAATTGCAGTTAAAAAAATTAGACCTCTGTATGCAGTTGGGACTCTCCTTTCTCACATTCCACACTTTGAATTACTTGCACTTCCTCCTGAAAATTTGTAGGTAGATGGCAAAAGCGGTTCCAATACCACATATCCTCAAACCATACGAGTGTTTTCTCCTTTTTCTGCCATAGCTTGTTTTTCCCAATGTTTCCAAGAGTTCTGAGTCATAGACACGTGCCATGTTTGATGTGTTATGGTTGGTACAGGCAACGGAATATTTCTCTCTTTGTTTTCCAGACCACTCTTTCTCTTTTATACTCTTGCCCACTCTTTGCTCCTTAGAACCCTTCTCTGGATTTTCCCAGTGGCTGTCTTTGGCAGATCCTGAACAAACTCCACCTCAAAGGCAAAAATACATTCTGGTTAAATTCCCAGATAAAGGAAAGACAAACTTTCATTATGGCTGGGGGTGAAAGGATGGGAAGCTGCACAGACAGGGCTGGGACGATGAAATACTGACTGAATGCCTTGTCCTTTTGAGCTGCTGGAAAA
>VZRS01008236.1:0-55736 GCA_013398055.1 Ifrita kowaldi
GACCTTGACTATCCTCAAATCATTGTGCAGTACATCAGTGGATTTTTAGTCTCCAAGGTAAGAAATATAAATCAGTCATATAGATGTCTAGGACTGAAATACTCAGGGACATTCTTCTCTGAGAATAAAATAGTTCATAATAAAGCATCATAATATAAACAGGCTTTGACCTTGAATAAGCATGTTTGAATTCTAAAGGAAAAAAACCCCAACAAACAACCAAGGCATATCTGGCCCTCAGGATGGACCTAACATTTGCTGAGACCTCACTGACCCTTGGGAGCTTGGATGAGTAGACCTTGTCTCTGCATGAAGGTTTAAAAACATGGTGGTTTATACATGAGGGCTTGTTGTCTGCCTTAAATGTGGAAGGTTCCTTCTGTGGTGGGATTTCTTCCCACTTTTAATTATTGAAGTTTGAGAAACAGAGAGCTGACTTCAATTGCCTTTCCCCCCCTCTATTATACCAGGCAGAACAAGATTTTTCAGCTATTTCCTTCCCTTTCCTAATTTATCATGAAGATGGCAAAGTTTGGTAACATTTGTATATTATGTCCCTTCAGATGGAAGGGACTGTGAATACAGAGTGTCTTATAATGACTGTCTTCCAGGCAGCATATCATTAAGGCAGACAGGGAGCAGTTTCAATTTCCTTAATGTTTGCTGATGCTGTTTTCCCGTGTGTATGTGCATTTGCATAAAATTCCTCTATTCAATTTCGGTTTGAATTTTCCTCATTAACAATCTACGGTGATTTCAAAATTCACATTCGTGTCATGTTTTTGAGAAGTAATCTCCCCCATGTTCTAACTGAAGATAAAAGAGTCTTCCCTCTCCTGGATGTTATGAAGTCGTTTGCCAATGATGCTAAACTAGGTAGCTTATGATGCTGTTAGGGGAAACCATTGAATCCCTTGACTTACAGAGTCAAGGGTAGAGAGGACTTACAAGAGTTATCTTGATAGATTAGACCACTGCACAATCTCCAACCACACGAAATTTGAGAAAGACAAATTCCAGATTCTGCAACTGGGATGGTGTAATCCTGGATGTACTTATAGACTGGAGTAAAGGGGCTTGAGTGTAGCTCTGCAGGAAGGGATCTGGGGGTTTTGGTTGATGATAAGCGCAACAGGAACCAACAACTTGCTGTGGTGGCCAAAATGGACAACTGCTACACTGGGTGTATTAAGCACAGACTGAGCTGTTAAAGGAAGTGGTTGGCCCACTATACTCAGGATAGGTGCAGTCTCACTTTGAGCACTGTGTGTAGCTTTGGGCTCCACAGTATAAGAAGGATATGAAAACAAATGTTTTCCTATTAAACTAATGCTGAATAGAAATGCTGAAATTCATGACTGGCCACAACTCTAGAATAAGTGTGGCAGAGATGCTCTTGCTGCATTATACCTTTCCCCTTTCAGACAGGTCTGTGACCTGGGATGTGATTGACAATAGATCTTCCTTAACAAGCCTCTAAACTGTCTTTTATGAACTATGAAAAGAAAAAGTAACTCCTATAATATATGAAAGATACAGCACTGGAAAAGCGGTCGTATGTCAGAATCTTGTAAGCAGTAAAGGGAGCATTTTACTGTCTCGGTTGGGTTAAAAAGAGGAATGTGAGAGTGGTGAGAGATTTAGGAAGCTCAGTGGCTTTTTCTACAGTCTCTTTTGTGTGAGCAGTGGTTTATCCCCTTGCGTACGTGGCAGCTGTGGCTTTTTTTCATGCCTGCTTGATATGTTTTTCTGGTGCCAGATTTTCCCTTCTGCCCTTCAGTCAGTGCCATTAGGTTGAGAGACTCTCTGCAGCCACTTACGCTGCTGTCCCAGTGCTGCTGAGCACTACCAGGATTCATAAGAGTCATACAGCTCCCTTGTGGGCTCCATCACTGCTTTCCCAGGGCCTGGTTAAGGGCTCTGTTTTTAATTTCCCATCTTTCTAAATGTGGAAAGAGGAAGCTAGTCTGCAGTGACTCCTTTCACATTATAAATACTAAAGTTGTGATTGCCGGTGTTTTGATGCCAGGGGCCACTAAGAGTGTTACCATCAGGCTGGAGGTGACGTAGTTCCCTTTCATTAGACTTTTTCTCTTTGCTCTCATGAACTCTGTGTCTGCATGTCTGGCTGTGAGGGCTCCATGCGTGCCTCTGATGAAGTTCAGCCATCTCCAAGGGGAGATACCCTGCAGTGTCTTTGTGCTGCAGGTTCAGCTGCCATCTTTTTTAGCTTATTTTTGTACAAGATAATGAAATGTAACAGAGTGGTTATCTAATGTCTACCAATGTTTGTGCCTTTTTTAATGAGAAAATTATGTGAGCTCTTTAAAAGGCATTTTGCTCAGAAGGATTAACACTTAAATTTTTTGTGGTATTTTATTTTAAAAATAACTGCTCTCAGAAGGAATATCAGATATGTGCCATAACACTGTGCTGTTACACAAGTGTATATATCATAGTAAAAATCCTATTAAGCATTACATTGAACCCTAGGAACTTTGAAAGCATTGCTACAGAGTCAGCTTCTGAGCAAAATCGGTAAGGTCCTGTGAATTTCAGCTGGGGAAAATGGGAAATTTCCATCCCAGGATAGCAGCCCCTTCAGCTCTGAGACATCAGTGCCTACCTAGCCAGGCAGAGACATGCTCTGATCCTTTGGCTCTTTCATTGTCTTCTGTGATGCTGAAATATGGCTTAATGTCGAGGCTGCTTTTCATTGCTCAGGGTGTGTTTTCTTACTCTTCACTCCACCAGGTGGTGGAGTGCTGCTGGTTGAATCACTTCTGAATGAAGATAAAAGTGGGCCTGTGGAAACCCAACTGTATTCAATGAATATGTTGGTCCAGACAGAAGGGAAGGAGAGAACAGCAGCAGAGTACAGCAAGCTCCTGGAGACAGCTGGCTTTGGAGTGATTCAAGTCAAGAGGACTGGAAAACTCTATGATGCTCTTCTAGGAAGGAAATAATTCTCTCTTCTTTCTTCTGCCATCTTGCATACATAAGTGGGGAAATGAAATATGCCATCCACTGAGTTTTTCTTTAGGGTAATCACCCCTTGGGTAAGCTGATACGTTGTCAGTAGAAACACTGACTGTTGAGCACATCTGGATTGTTTGTCTGAGAGTGGGAAAAATAAATTAACACGTACTCCATAAGAAATTACCTGCGAAAAGACATGTGCCAAGGAGAGATTATGCTTCCTTATCTGCTCACAGTCTCTGCTTCACTTTTTACCCCCATTTTTTCCAAGTGTAACACAGTAATTGACAGTTTTCAATTTATGCTCTGTTTGCTTCCCGTAAAATAAAACTGTTCACTGTAGTGAGTTCCCAGTTTCTTCACATTCCCTGTGGACTGATGTAGCACAGAGAAAATTCTAACTCCTTGTGATGAGCCTCTTTCGAACCTGTAATTCTGTCCTAAATCGTAGGAATGAATGACAGTTGATATAGGAAATTAAAAAAAAATAAAAATAAAAAAAACCCTTAGCAAATGAAATATGTCTCCTTCCTTTGCTGCAGTCTGTGACATGCATTGGTGCAGGGTGCAGAGCAGCATTTACACAAGGTCTGGACATGGTTAGCAATATGATTTGTTAATAGAGGAATAAACATTCTCCCTGAATATCCTCCTCAGGATTTAAACACTGGAATTCTGTATATAAATAGCCTACATATAGCAGATTTCAGGAGGAACCTTGCTGCTGAAGACAGCTTTTTCTCTAATCAGAGACTGAGTAGAGGGACAAGATGCCCTTTTGCTGTGGTTCTTCTCATCTGTGGAAAATGTGCTTCATAGAAAAAGCATCATGGATGGGGAGTGGCCTTGGGGGAGCACAAGTCCAGACTGAGTTTTGTTGTGATAACTTTGGGGGTGGAAACTTTGGTTGTAAATGGTCAATTCAAGGCCAAGGGAGTGTCCAGGGATAAGTTCATGGAGAAGACGACACCAAAAATGTCCAGGGTAAGCTGATAGGAAAAATTATGCTGTATTTCCTTTAGTATGCAGTTTGACTCATGAAAATTGGGAACTTCACAGCAATATCACAGCAATATGTGAAATATCACACTTGGTAGTTCTGGACACAGTGTAATGTGCATGTTTAGAACAGGATATGAAGCAAAGGAAGCTTGGTTGGGGTGAGTTACCTTGACTAGCAATCACACAACAGACCCACTGCATGCTCACTCCCTACCCCCAGCAGTCTGTGAGAGATAATTGAAAGAGGAAAGACCTTCTGAATCATGATAAAGACAGTTAAACAAGTGAAAGAAAGACAAGAAAATATTCCCCCAAAAAACCCCAAGGTGAGCAAAGGCAATCTCACTCACCACTTCCCAGCAGCAGACTTATTCCCAGCAACTCTCTGAGCAGCAGGTGCCCTGGAAAGACTACCCACAGTTTTTACCACTGAGCATGAAATTTTGTGGTATGGGATACCCCTCTGGTCCGTTTGGGTCAGCTGTACCTGCTATGTCCTCTCCCAGACCCTTGCCCACTCCAAGGCTACTCAGTGCGGGGTCAGAGTGAGAAACAAAGAACACTGATGCTGTGCAAGTACTGTTCAGCAATAGCTGAAATATACTTGTGTTAACGACATTGGTTTGGTAACAGATCTACAACAGAGCACTATATGGGCAGCTGTGGGGAAACTTAACTCCATCCCAGCCAGACTCAGTACAATGGCAAAGAGGAGATGTAGCTTAAGTGCATGTCCCAACTAAAAGATCATCTATCTTGAATAATGATTTTTTGGCTTGCTAAACACAGGACTTGTGCCAGAATGGAAAAAGAGAGAAAAAAAATTAAATTGTTTTGAATCTTGTGTAGGAAAGACAAGGTAGAATCCTGTCCTTGCAGGAGTACTGAGTGTCTTACTATACATCTGATGTTTCTCCCATGCTTAAGGCATCATAAGCTCACTGCCTGAGTGCCTGACAAAACCATAATTGCATGTGTAATTCCCCTTGAAATTCTACTGTTATGCTTCTGATGTGTAAAATCTAAGCATGTTAAATAGAATACAAACATATTGTCATCAAATCAGTTGGTGTTTGAAGTAATGACTGTTAGTCGTGTGAAGCAAAGGAGGAGTCAAGACTAGTTTATATTTGAGATATATATATTCTATATGTTATTTATGCATGCAAGCATGATTAAACTTTGAAATAAAGATTTTTGCAGAATTTTTTTTCTGTTTGCTGCTTTCTAACCTTGACCGTTTGTGCCTGGTTTATACTTCCTTAACTGGGAGGTGGTTTCTACTCTGCTGCAGCCACCAGCCCGCTTGCCACTAGATGTTGCTGTTGCTGCACTTGTCTGGTGAGAGGCATCAGCCGCGGTGAAGGGGAGAGCACCGAGCTGTGCGCGGTCATTTGCGGTCACAGACAAAGTGCCACGTAAATGAAACAGTTTAGGCACTGAGGGTCAAGGTAAAAGCGATTAAAGAGCCTCTGCGCCCAGCTGTCAGTAAATTCAGACCTGTTTTTGTCACGCAGCTCATGCGTGGAAGAAGGAGCAAAACCTTCTTTGTGTGCAATGATGCCGATGACAACATGAGCCCATCCTTCCTTACTGTCAAGCTGGGCCCAGGGCCCTTCTTTACACAAGGTCTGACAGAGCTGGTCTGTAAAGCCCTGTTACAGCACCATGGGAAAACCAACAATGGCCCTTACGTTTAATTTCTTCTCCTTACTCAGCAAATGAAAACATCCTTGCAAGAGCAGAGCCAGGTTACACCATGGGGTCGGTACTTCTCAGCCAGTGCTGCCTGGTGGGGGACAGAATATGACATGGGGACTCCAGGATCTGCCTCTAGGGATCCCAGGGTCCCACGCTGGCACAGGGAGACATCTATGGCTCATTGAGTGCTCTCCCTGGCCATGGGTGCTGGTGCTGGTGTGGGTCATCACCTGATGTGGTGTGGGTTACTGCCCGGCCCTGGCTGAGTGGGGACCCTGATGGTATCCTGTGTCAGCTGTCAGCATGAACCGCTTTCCCATAGTCCTTGCAGCCCCCGTGGCCCTCATTTCTCTCTCCCCATGCAGGGCCTGCCTTTGCTGCCTCCCTGCAGTACCTGCCACCCTTCCATGTCATTCCTAACATCCCTGGACCCTCCTGAGAGGCTGCTTCACCAGGCATGGCTGCCTCCTGCCCCATCCCCTCTGTGGTGTCTGGCCTCTCTCACCAACCTCTCTGCCAGCACAGCCACCCCTCTGGCTGTTCCTCAGCATCTGCTTGGCCAGCAACACCTCCAGCCAGGGCACTGTCATCTGCCATAAATGCACAGCAGGTGTTCCTGGATGGGTTACTGGTGCCCAGAACACTTCAAGGCATCAAAGCAGTGTTCAGTGGAGGCTATGGCTGCTTGTGGCTGTAAGCAGCAAAGGCAGGTGATGTGACCTGCTTGGATTCGTCGCATTGCCCAGGGTGAAGACAGCAGAAGAAGCAACCCCCACCAAGACCATGTGGGTGAACTGTCACCAGAGGAACTCCACTGGTACGTGTCGTTGGCATGGTCTAATCATAATACTTAACCTATTTTTCCAATGACGTGGTCATACCAGAGTTCCCCTACTGTAGCATCAACACATTTACCGTAGACAGTGGTCCGTGTGATATAACTGGAATATTTTAGAAGTGTTTCTTCAACTTTCTGTAAGCACAGTAGCCTGTGATGAGCACACAGTGCACAGTATTTGCGCACATCTTTGGATTCACATTGCGCACAAGTCCATGCGGTGTAAGACTTGGTCTCCTACAGTAGCTGAGTTCATGTTCCTGCATTCAACAAAGGCATGTGAACAGATGCAAACCAGAGCTTTTTTACTTTTGGACAATTTCTGACTTCTTTTGAAGACAAAGAGCATCATTGGAGGCAGATTGTGAAGAAACTACGTTTTCCTCTGACTCAAATTCATCCCAATTACAGTTACATTAGCCCCCACAGTGGGGCAGGGGAGAGAATGTGAAGACAAAAAGTTGGAAAACTCATGAGTTTGGATAAAGAGAGACAAAAAACCTAGAGCAAGAAGAAATAAAAAACAAGCTAGTAATATAAAGGCAGTCACTCACTGCTTCCCACAGGTAGTATAATATCCAGCCAGTATCTGAGCAATGACTAGCTTCCCTAAACCATCCACCCCTCAATTTTTATTTCTGAGCGTGACATTATATGTCATGAAGTACCATGTTGGTCAACCTGGGCCAGCTGTACGGCCTACTCACTGGAGGAGCAAAGTGGGAAATAGAGGCAGCCTTGAGGCTGTGCAAACACTGCTCAGAAATAGCTAAAACATGGGTATGTTACTGACACTGCTTAAATACAGCACTATATGGGCTGCTATGAAGAAAATTAAACCCATCTCAAACAGACCCAGTACTCCAAGTTAAAATATAATTCCATTGGGATTCAAGGTCATGATTTGGTATTGCCAACTAAAGTAAACATCTGAAAGATCAGTGCTTTGCATCTGAGAAGGTAATGTCTTCTCCACTTTCTTTCATGTCTTATCCTTCATTGCAGGTGGTAGATGAAAGCACTGAATGGGAAACACATTCTTATTCTGTGTATGTGATGACCATGTCAAAGTTCAGTCTTCTAGGGTGATCAGTGTCTAAGACTATCTTTCGTAATTTCTAAATACCTTTTAATTACTTTATTCGAGGGAAAAGTCCCAAAAAATGCAGTCTATGTGTGTGGTAATGATTAACAAATCAATGCTAAATAAAAGAGAAAAAATCTGGAATTCATCTAAAGAAAGACTTCTTGTGAATCTAATTAATGACTTTCAAAGTGTAGGTTTGAAAAGGCTTCCCCTGTGCCTACCTTCTAAGGATGAGCTTTTATTAATTTGATGTAAATTATGTTGATTTATGTAAATGAACCTTTAAACTAGTCCTGTTGTCTTAAAACCTAATTCTCTGAGCAGCTGGATGTGCATCAGGGATCTTCTGGTCTGACACACCTGGAACTTGAATCTTGGAGGATTAGTTCATACAAGACTACTGAAGGAGACACATAAGATCTGCTGAAGATGGCATTATAAGTACCAGGAAGAAGGCCAATGCCAGATGTATGACAAGTAACTATCCTGGGGCAATTGAAATAAGCAGCTGAGCCTGGACATGCTGCAGTTTGCTTTGCCAGCTCCTTCACGAAATCAATACACCCTGTCTGAACAAAGATGGCATAGTACAGATAAGGTAGAAAGTGTGGGTTTGACACAGGGCAATCTACTTGGTTAATTTAGGATTTGGGCTAGGGATAATGTTTGGGTTGAGAGAAGAGCCTAGAGATCTGGGCGGAGTGATTCTGGAAATAGGCTGTCACCAGGAATGATTGGCTGCAAAGAGAACTTGACTGCAAGAAGCTTTTGATCATCATAATTGCTTGATGACTTTTTTGAAGACTCAGCCCAAACTTAAATTCTTGTCTTTCACCTGCTGTGCAGACTGTAGATTTGGAGTTTCTTCTGGATCTGTTGACAAAGTCTTGTATTTCTCTTTTCATTCCACTGGGGCAGATGGTGGAAATGTATTACTACTCTTTCTTAATCTGCCTTGTGGATCTGAAAGATTGTTTTATGGTGTAAGCAGATATTTCAGATGTGACACCTTTCTCCTGAATGGCTTATCTTGTTTATGAACTTTTTGACAGAAGTTTAAGGTAACCTTTATTTATCTTTTGTATCATTCTGCATTAAACTTTGAAATTTGCCTTATGTTTTTGGCCAGAAGCTGCTTTTTATAGTGTTGTCAACCTTAACTGTTCAAAGATTAGGAAAACCTGCAAATCATGAGATTTATTTTAAAAATGTATTGACATTTTAAACTTTCACACTTATGAGACTGTAGGACATGTTTTTCATGTCTATGAGCATTTCTGCACAGATACACAGGCTAGAAGCCTCTCTGTCTCTCTCTTTTATCGAAGGATGATATTTCACTTACTTGTGATTATCTGGCTATCAGGAAAAACCTCCAACCAGGTGAAAAAAGAAAACTAAATTTTAGGGATAATGGAAGCAGTGAAGCAGTGGTGTTTTCAGCATTGTTTGAAGTGGACTCATGTCACCTGAGCCTCTGAAAGTGATCCCTTATGTCCAAGGCACTCCAGGGTATCCTTTTTCCAAAGTATTCTGCATGCCCTATTTTTCTACAAGGATTAGAAAGCAAAGTGAGGGTGACTGTCTGAGACAAAGATATCAGATGATCTTGTCTGTGGTGCCTTCAATTCAAGAACAGATGCCTTTCTGAAATGAACGTTCACTTCACTAAGTTGTTGAGCTCAGTAACAGACTACAAAGCACACTTAAGAAGTCTTTGCAAAAGCTATTAACTTTGTGGGGCTAATCTCACTGGGCTCTCATTATAATCAGAGGAGACTGAATGAATCAGGTACAGAAGGAGTCTGAACTCATAGCTGTCTTTAGGAGCCTCCTTCTCCCCTGGTTGTAGGAGGAGCACAGGGAGAAAGTAGCCTCAGAAAAGTTGGCTGTTTGTCACATTCTGTGATAGACATAAAATTAAATCATGAGGCTATAGTGGTCTCTCTTATCTGGACAAGTAACGGGACACAGTTCATGAGCCACTTATGCTCGAGTGGAATCTCATTCTGTAGTTATCTGCAGGATAGTGTAGGAGTTGGAGCAAGTGCTTTTGAGGAGTTGCCTCTTAAGCTGCAGCCCCCGTGCAGTGTTCCCTACCTGCCAGTTGCGTGGCATGAAGGTGACTTTGCCAGGAGCTGCAGTCTGTGAGTAATGTGGTCTGAATACTTGCTCACTTTCCAGACAAAGTGAGGTGTTACATCCTGCAGCAGCCAGGCACGAACACATACAGTGAAATGAGGCTGACCAAACAGCCAGCAGATATATGTGGGGCTTACTCAGGTCTTTGTCTATTCCCCTACCACCACCTTAAAAATAAAACAGTTCATAGAAATGATTCTGCCTATCTGATGGTACTAGTTACATTAGTTTCATGCTAAAAAGTAGCCTGAAGGAAGTGGTGGTATCTGTGAATTAATTACTCTTTTAAGTGAATGAATTAAGTGGCTAAACTCCACAGTTTTTACCAAGGAAAGTTAATTTACTCTTGATTGGGGATCACTACGAAAATCAGCCTATGTTATATGCTGGGGGGAAAAAAAGTCCTGTACATGTGTGCCTACGAGATCTCCCAAACACTTCCTTCCCACAGTGGACACACAACATCAAACCCACCTCAGTGTCTTTCATGCTTGTAATTCCTGTCCTCTTATACCCTTTTCAAGCCTGCCATTACATATTGTGGCCCTTGCTGTGTGAAACCAGCTATAAAAAAGTCAGATATTTAGGTTATGGAGCTGTCACTTCATGTGCTTGTAAAACACCCTTCATGCCCATGGAATGCTGCAACTCAAGGGAAAGTTTGGTCTCAGGGTGTGGTCTCAGTCCTGAAGACCTTTACACCATAGATAAGAAGACTTGCCAAAAAACTGAAACAAGTGGCTTTTGGTTCCCAGGATGAATCTGCAGGTGTGCAAGGAAGTAAAGATGGAAAAAGAGGTAAAACCAGGCCATGGCCATGACTGCCATTTGCTCGTGTTGCTGCTTTGTTCCCTGAGTCAGCAAATAGGTTAGTCATAGTCAATATGCTCAGATGCATGTATTTAAGCTTGATGAGTGAAAAAATTCCTGTCTCAGAGTCAGTGGTAATTCTTCCCTTGTCTTCAGTAAGTGCAAGAATGGGGCATTTTGATTTGTCAGACCAATTCCCTAAACACAGGGCTTCTGTGAGTTAATTCATTTCAGTAGGAAACGGACTATGACATGGACTCACCACAATGGTGTCTTTGCTGGGAAACTTTTCCAGAGTGAGCTCTGAGTCCTTTCTGTTCTTTTGGATACTGAAGTTATTTTGCTGTTAAAGGCATCAGCATCTTTATAGGGAAGGTAAGTATCAGCTCAGACGGATGAGCTTAATCTAAAACTCTGCCACTTCTTCAAAAAGATGCTTTTCATTTTTTTCTTAATTTTTTTTTCTGCATGAATTCTGTGTTGAGGATCTGAAAGAGCCTGAAGTGAAGTTGTGCTGGCCAGGTCAGTGACAGGGTAATCCCTGGGTGCTCTGCATTTAAAACACAGGCATTGAGGTGTCATCAGTCTCACCAGCGACTTCTCCCATTTTTCTCAGTAAATGACAAACGCTGAAGAAGAGTTGCTCCCCACATGGGGAACGCACATGTGCTTAGCAGAACCAAGCTAATTCTTTTGCTTATGAGGACATAGCTGTGTGAGGACCAGTCGCCATTGCATGGTTCTGCTAACACTGGTGACAAATCTCAAGAAAAACCCACCTTTCCAGGGATCTTTCTGTGTAACAAGTGGTTTGCTGCATACAGGGAAATTAAAACCCTGTTGGTGCTAACATTTTCATGCTAAAATAGGGATTTCTGATTGCACCTTTTTTATATTTGAAGTTTTACTGTTGTATTTTTGCCTGTCATTGGTCTTTTAATATTCCAGCAATAGACACACTGGCATGCTTCCAGCAACCTTTAACCGTCCTTTAAGCAAATTGCAATTAGCATAACTAGTTTTAGCAGAACTTTGATTGAGGAATGTGGTGTGGGAGGCTCTTACATATGGTTAAACAGTACAATCTACAAGATTCTCATTAAAAGCATTTTTGCTAATAGGCAAGTAACTTTGGACTTAAGTTTTCCACATGGTGAATTTTCAGCTGTGTTGAACTATGAAACCAAAGAGCAGTGCCAAGCTTTGAACAAATATGTAGGCTGAGTGTGGAAAGATGTCTTGAATCTGTGAGGGTGTTTTATTTCCATAGGCAATGATGAAGGCTTTTTTTTTTATGATGATGAAGGTATTTTCAAAGGAATATATCCACATTATTTTAGCAGAGGCTTTGCTGACCCTCTAAACCTATCTAGGTGAAGCTGAGAAAACATGTTGGTGTATTTGAGTGATGACTTGTGCTCAATCATTCTGTGTCATTTTGGTTTTCTTGGCATCTGACTGAGTTCTTCCTAGAGTAGTGGAATGGGGGAAGCAAATTGGCTAATCCCTACCTAAGATCCCCTTGCACCTTTTCTACCTGTATATTTTATTATATCTTGGGGTCTTTGCTGCAGAGGAAGATCAGTTCTTCTAATATGTCTAGAAGGAACATCACTGGGTTTTTTTGTGACTGTATAAGCAACATGTCATGCATCAGAGCTGCTCACTGGAGCAGGGCACAGGTATCAGTTACCCACTGAGTTTCATGGCTCTGAAAGCATGATGCAGCTCATGAGTGCCTTTTCTGGCACACCGGTGCAGAATGGGACTGGAAAACCTATGATCTATACAAGTTTAGGAACTCTAAGGAAATATGCAAATTCTAACATTTCAGTTATTCAATTTCAGAGGAATTACCCCTAAATTCTTAGTAGTGAAACTTAACTGAAAATTGACATTTTGCCACTTTTTCTGAGGCAAAAGTTAATCCATCAAACTTAAAGTAGCTGCAATGAAAAAACAAAATTAAAAAAAAATTCTTAGTATGGAGTTCTCCGCCTTTCACCAGAAGCAGAGATTGCAAGTCCATTGTTTTATTTCTTGTTATTTCTCAGGTCTTTCTTTGACATTCATTACATGATGTCAACATTGTGTCCCATGCACTGTTGACTCTAAAACTTCAGACTATGATTTTCTTTACTTTATTTTTTCTTGGTCTGGTTCAATTTGTAGCAAAGCTCCAAAATGTACTTCCTTCTACTCAATGTATAATTCTGTACCTACTGAGCAACTATGTAATATGATTTTTTCATTATCCTTAAGCAAAATGGAAATTTTAAACTTCCATGAAAATGTTCTAACATTGCAGTAGGAAAAATCATTGTCCTAATAAAATTTAGAAGCTGAAACCTGGGATCCCTTCTTTATTTTTTGATTGGTTTCCATGGTCTCAGATGCTAACATGTTGTTCTACAGAACTGGAGACATATTTTATGCATGTTAGAGCATCACTTCCAGTTTTCTTTGTAAACCCAGAATGTAACATAACAGCAATTCCTGTGGTTAATAATCTGGAAGTTACTTTTGTCACAATGATGGAATAGACGTATCCAAACCTGAGAATCTGGTAAGGAGAAGAATATGTGGCTCAATTCTTTGCACTAGGCTGAGTGAAGATAATAAACCAGGCAACAGTACAACACTGTTGTACATTAAAAGATAAATTGCAAGAAAAAATTGAATTATCAAAGATTACTCAATGTATCACCATTTAAAAATGCATTTATCTTCATCAAAAACCAACTGTTAAAACTAGCCTAAGTATTTATATTTGACCTTGCTTGTTGAGTCCCTGGTAAGAAAATCCAAGTTTTCTTTGAAAACTAGCAGTTAATGAAGTTGCCATTGGGTGTAGCTATTGTGTTACTCTCTCCCTAGATGATTGTATAACAAACACAGAACTGGTTATTTTTGCAAGACGGCCCATATAGGAAAAATTATTTCTCCGTAATAATTTCTGGTTCAGAGGTGTTTCAGAAGGATGACAGAAATCACAATAATTATTAGCATTCCCTACAGCAGGAAAAGAGTTTGCCATAAACCCAGTTGTAACTGATGCATGTTTTAATCATTGAAAAATTACATATAGTACATTTTGTGCTTGAGTTTGAAGTTGGCCTACTTGAAGAGATGTGTCTTTCCCTAGTTTGAATAAATTTGGTTGTGAAATAACAATGATCTGGAGGAGTGGAAAAAATCCACTTAAAACTAATGAAACCTCGAGAGCATGCAGAGATGTCTCATAAGCAGGTTCAGTGTGCCTAGCAGAACTTGTTGTTCTACTCCCACCTGATTAGTTGTTCTCATGGGAATAAAGGCAGCAAAATAAATGGTTTTCCCTCCTTCTCCCTCCTTCTCCAGCATATAGGACACTGAGATGTAAGCACTCAGCTGCTCTTTAAAATGTTAGCAGAAAAAGTAAAGAGAAGTAAGAGGATCACAGGACTAGGCCAAAATGACAAGGTGACCATTGAATCTTTTCAGATCTATTGAAGAGTTCACCACACTTAAACTGGTGCTTATGTACAAATTTAAAAGCCTGAATGTATGCTGCTTATCAAACTTTGACTGTACTATATATTTAACATTAAAAGCATTGCTTTTAAGATTGGGGTATGATGCAGCAATAAAATCACTTGCAGAGCAGTAGAAATAAGAGCTTCTGAGATTTTTATGTTCAAATGGCAGAGAGAAGGACATTCCCCCTGTATCAAGGGCTAGGCTGTTCCCTGCTCTTCTTCTGCAGTGCAAGACATATATGACTTCCCAGGGGAAGGACAGAAGAGTCACATTCTCTCTCTTGGAGCTTATGGAAGCAGATCTTGCAGGATGGAAATCACGGTGGCATAAATGAAGCCTGGGAGACCCTTTGTGAGAGTTCATCATGCTGTGTCTTCACTTGAAGCCATGGCTGCCTCCAGACAGCGATATAGTCTCTGTAATCATACTGAGGGGTGTCAAACACACTTATTTTAGCATTAATGGCTTCAGTTTTCAAACTATTTTTTTTAAATTATCTAAATCTGACTTCTGAGCTCTTGAAGCTTCAGCTGACACAGTAGTTTTGGTTTTGGAATACCATTAAACACAGATGAGAAAACTAACGAACTAATGCTGTATCTTGGTGTTCATTAAAGAGAGGGAGTTCTAGCCCTGACTTGCACTAGCACAACCAGGTGTTTTCATGAACCTTCACACAGGTCTGTCAATCTGCAGATCCTTCAGCACTTATAACTATGGAGTGCCAGGGAATGACCTGTGCCAGGATGCAGGGAAAGATCAGACTCCAGGCTAGGATGATAAGAAAAGTGCACAAGTGACAAATGAATAGTCACTATTCTTGGTCTTAACCAGAAACATTTCCACAGCCATTTTAACTGGGCAGTTATCTGCTCAGCTATCAAGGAGTTTATTTGTGATCCAAGTTACCTAGGACAATCAAAATAGACAGTCATGCACAGTAAGTTATTGCTTTCTTATTCACAGAATTTTTTAGACAGTCAGCTAGAATATCCATAAGACTTGGACACATATTAGTAGTGTAAAAGAATGTAAAGAATTTTATATTTGAGCAAGTGAGTTATAGGAAATGTGGATATAGATTCAAGAGTTCCAAAAAGTGAAACAAATGTGTTGTCTTTTTAAAAATACTAACTCTGTCCACAGATTTAATAATGTGTATTACAAGATCCCATGCTGAACATATAACACTGGTTATTTCATATCGGAATATTGAAAATCAATATGCAGCATAAAATATGCATTTTTTTATGGTGTCCATAAAAAAGTAGGGTATCTACAGGGATACTGGTGAATTATGCTCTGGCCATTTAAGTCATTGTGAAGACAAAGAGCCTTTTTGCCTTTTTTCTGCTCTTATTTGGGTTCTCACAATGGGTCTACTACCTATTTTAGCCTTTGATCTTTATAAAGGTGTTAATCTGGTAAGACCTCATCATACTTCTTTTTTCTCAGCCTCAGAAGAGCCTGGGAGGGCCCTGCAGTTCCTCTGCATTTGACGGCATCATCAAGTTAGCATGGATAAAGGGAGCAGCTTTTATTTATGCTCTTATGACATTTTTAACACTAGACCTTCTTTGTGATTTTGCATTGTACCTTCAGACAATTCCTGCTTCCAGGGCTCTGGCTGTGATGACTTTTTCAGTTGCTCTGCATTAGAAGGATACTTCAGAGCTGTGGCACTAAAAGTTACATTGGACGATAAAGATGAAAGAAAAGGAAAGAAAAAAAAAGCCAGTATCATGTTTGTAAGATCAGAGGACAACCTGAGAACCACATTAAACGTAATGAAAATGGAAGTTAAAAAGAATTGCTTACAGTACTTAAAACAGTACTCCACTATGAGAAAGGGAGTGGGAGAATTATCGAAGACAGTTTTTCTAAATCCTCAGTAGCCATTCAGGAATGGTTTCTAAGCAACCAGTACATGCAGATAGCCCCAGGAGTAAGAGGTATTATGAATGCTTGGAGACACAAAGAGGAAGAGAAAGATGAAACAGACCTGGAATCAGGCTGGGAGGATGCTGGAGTGGAGGGCTGTTCCTATGCAGCACCAGCACTGCAGCTGGTGAGGCAGAGGGTGATCTGCCTCACAGTGAGAAGATGCACCAAAAGAAGCAAAATGAAGGATGTAAGAACCTAGATGAAAAGCATAAACTTTGTATCACTCTTTCAGACCTCCCATTAAAAATGGGCGAGAGTGCATATCTTGCTGTATGTAATTATCTTTATTTTGCAGAAGACTGACATTTACAGTTCCCCTGTACTTTATTCTAGCTGTTTAAGAAGTGTTCTTGTTAGCTTTTGTCCAGAGAAGTAATTGTTCACTTCTTATTCTGGCAAATCTTTCACTAATGGCTGTATTTAATCACTAAGGAGAAAGATGAGTATCTAAAAAATTACTGGATGACTAGATAAGAGGAAAAAAAGTGCACAATTGAGTGAATGTGATAGAAAACACTGAAAGGCTGGTCAAAATGGTTGTATATTGTCAACTTGGGTAAAAACTGCATTTTTAGAGTATGGTTATATATATTTTGAACTACTGATGAACAAACCACAAACCTCCTTGTATCACCCTTGGGGAGAAAAATTGGCTGTGCTTTTCAGAATCTGTATATAACCTAAGAAACAACTCCTCTAGGTCACACATGCTGCCCAGAGAAGTTGCAGTGTGTCCATCCTTGCAGGTGTTCACAACCTGCCTGGACAAGGTCCTGGGCAGCCAGCTCTAAATGGCCCTGCTCGAGCAGGGGGGTTGGACCAGATGATCTCTGGAGGTCCCTTCTAACCTCAACTGTTCTGTTATTCTGTGAAATATATCAACATATCAACAAGTTTTAAGGCAACACCTATTTTCTCTTTGCTTTACCCTGTTTTTCCTAAGTAAATGGCTTTCCTAAACTCTCTTTTGAGACTCACTAAGTGCAGCCCAGGAGAATCCATAAGTCATGGGACTGGAGCCTCCTGAAAGGTGCTTCGAGTTGAATCCAGTAGCAATACAGTTAACCACCTGTCTGCCGGGTATCCAGATCCCATCCTGACTATGTCCATCAGAACTTACTTTTGCTCTTGAGTTACATCTGGTATTTGCCATGCATGTACATAACTAAGCACATTTTCAGCTCTTTTTACTGTGGAAGATTCCAATGGCAAATTTTCCACTCTTACTGTTATATAAATTCTCACAGTAAAAAAAATAAGAAATGTATGTCTCAATACTGACACACTTAACATCAATGCCACCAAATTAAGGACTGCCTATTTTCTCACATTTGTAGGAATAAAATATCTCGCTGGCTTTTCCCCCTAAATAATTTCTTTTTAATATAGGTAAGTGCAATTGGTAGTTACTAGGTGAAAGGATGGTGTGACATGCTGTACACAAGCCACGTGATTGTTTATTCTAACTTTTTGTGGAAGTGAGGCTAAAATTGTTATGTTTTCATCTCTTTTGAGGGGAAGTTGGGAAACCTTGGACATTTTTGTTTGATACCTTTTATTGGTGTGTGTTTTAGATCTGGGTTGTCACCAGGAATCCTCTACGTTTCAGTTCTTCTGGACAGGGGTAGGAGTAAGTGGAAAATGTCTTCCACTGTCATGTCTTTTAAAATGTCTGCTAATTACTTAGGTCAAGTAACAGAGGCTGAGATGAACACATTAAGTCTGAATGGAAAAGGACCCTCTCAGAGTAGATGAAAACCCTTCCACAACATTTGTTGTCTTGTGACTTGCATGATGCCTTGTAATATGTCTCAGAACACGTCCCCAACATGAAGAAAATTCAATAATTGTTTTAGTTAATATTTTTCAACAATATATCATTTTCAAAGCTTGTTATTTGTTAAAAGCTCTAAAAAAAAAAGAAAGTCATAATAAAAATAATTGAATTGTTTAGGTTAAAAAAACCCCTTTAAGATCATGAAGACCACTGCACTGTTCCTGCTGGCCACACTATTTCTCACACAGGCCAGGACCCTATTGGCCTTCTTGGCCACCCAGGCACACACTGGTTCATGTTCAGTTGCTGTCAACCAACACCCCTAGGTCTTTTTCCACTGGGCAACTCTCCAGCCACTTTTCCCCCAGTCTGTAGTGCTGCAGGGGGTTAATGTGACCCAAGGGCAGAATTCAGCACTCTGCATTTTTAAACCTTGTATCATTGCCCTCAGCCCATCAATCCAGTCTTAGAGCCTTCCTACCTTCCACCAGATCGATGGTCCAGCCCAACCTGAGGCCATCTGCAAACTGACTGAGGGTGCACTTGATCCCCTCCTCCACACCGTTGATAGAGGTATTAAACAGAGTTGGCCCCTATATTGAACTCTGGGGAACAGCACTGGTTACCAGCCACCACTCCATTTAGCACTACTCTCTAGGCTTAGCCATGCAGCCAGTTTTTTACTCAGTGAAGAGTAAAGTGAGCTACAGTCTGCAGCAATTTACCTTTATTTACTCACAAGTTTTCCTGTTGGGGACCAAGAACAGCTAATGGACCATTTCAACAGCTAATGGAAAACATAAATCTCATCCTTCTGAATATATCTGAAATGTGTATCTAGACAATGATTTAATTACCAAAAAGCACTTTGAGCCTCTGATTCATTTCTAACTTTTTTTTTGAAAGTCCAAGGGTTCTGTAATAGATACTCTTGAGTTAATGGGTGATGGCCAGCTATGGTTTACATAAGCTGTTAACTTGTTAATGCAGTATTTGATTTCAATCTTAATTTCCTAATAGTTTCTTACCTATGAGTAAGAAGCTTCCTACAGCCATTTCATCTTATACAGCTTCATTTCTGTCTGTCCAAAAAGTTTTTCTCCATTCTGGGAGTGATGTATATGATAGGCAGCTCACTAAAATGCAGCAAGAGCACGGAAGTGGCTGAGCTGTATACCAGGTACTTCAACAGCAGGCTTCAAATTGAAGGGAACAATTTGGAAGAGTAGCCAGAAACAATTCTGAATGCTTTCAACTGAGTTAGGAAAAGATTTGGCTTTATAAAAATCAGATTAATATAGACCTGATTCTCTAATGTGTCATCTCAACTTTTATTGGTATAATCTCTTAGGCTTGCATGGAGTTAAACCAATACACAGCTAAAACAAGAGAAATGAGAGCTGAGCCCCTGTGAGTTTTGGGAAGCATGCTGCAGTGCAGCGTCAGATCTGCAGTATTAAATTCAAAATACAAAAGAGAAAGCACTCAAACTGTCTAATCCCACACCCTCACTCCCTTGTACAAACATGAGTAGTATTTTCATCAGACAATTTAGAGAAGAAACATTTCAACTGATGAGAAATTGCTGAAGTCTTGTTTCTGTTGGAAGGAAATGTAGTTAGTTTTGAGGTGATAATGATTAAAAGAGATTGAAAATATGGTGGATGTGTTTTTATTATCATGCAAAAGAAATTTTGACTAAGAATATCAGAAGTCTGGGAAGAACAATGGGAAAACTGGGGAAAAAGCCCCACAGAATAAAAGTGCAGTCATATTGAGGAAAAAACCTCAGCACTCGAAAAAGCTAACACAATTCTTTTCCCCCTTAAAAACAGAAATCTTGGGTAGGCAACAAAGGAAAAATTAGGAAATGGCCCGGTGGATTCAGGTCCAGGGCGGACCATAGATCTTCGCAATGATGCTGAATGTACAGACTGTGGAGAGGCTCTGCATAGACACTGGTCTGCTCTGGTAAATCTGATTAGACAAGAAAGATTGCATATGAGTAGTCACAGAATGCAGAATCAACACGATGACAATAAGCATTGTAAAGTTATCCTGACAGGACCTTGGAGGACTGTGAGCCTCATGCCTAATGACAGGCCACTGTAGGGTCACTGGGTAGTGGGACCCCTCTGTTTCTTTTTATTATGCTGGGCTTTTTTTGAAAGTACATTGTTTCCTAAGTCATTTGGGAAGAAGGGGTTTGTGGGCAGAAATAATTCAGCATTAGAGGGAAGATCCCAGTGAGAAACTATTTTTGCATGGGCAGATGGATTTGAAACTGCAGTTGGCTCAGTGCTGTTCCTAATCTATATTAAGAAACTGTTGTTCTGTGTGGTATCCTGGCCATATGCTAAAGCCAGAGGATAGTCTATGATAAAAGAGTGAAGAATAGTTTATCTTTCTGAATTTGTTCATACACTCTGTGGCTCATGTTTCTTCATCTGACAAGGAAAGCTCAGAGGATGGTAGCAGATATTCCTCTTGATTCCCATCTTTTTTGTAAGAATGGAACATTTTCCATCTTTCCTGCAAAATATGGTTTTCAAAACAGACAAGAATGAATTGAACTTTCAGGCTCAGAGGTTTTAAATAACTCCATGTCTCAGACCTGTACTCTATTTTATGCCATGCTAGTGGGAGGAGGCACAAAGCACTCTAGTTTTATAGAAAATGCACAGGCGAGTAGGGAGAAAAGAAAAACCAGAGGATTTTCTCTTCGTGCCATTATATCAGACTTTTTTGCACCTGTCCTAAAGAGCTGTTATCCTCTTGTCAAGTCTTCTTCCCAAGAAACACTGTTTTGAATTACAGACTTTTTAGCATTTTGGAATATAGAAACAAACTGGACATGTGAATAAGGTCTTGGTGCCTTGAGGAAAACGGAAGGACAAAAGTGAAAGCTGGATTTCTAAGTGTCAAGGGACGAAACAAGGATCCTGCAAAGTTGAGTCACCATGCAGGACATAAGGGGCTGCTACACTTTAACAAATAGAAAAATTAGATAGGAAAGCGCCCTAGAATCATTCTTTCCTTGGAAGAGATTTTAAATAGCCTAGAAAACTGGATTGGTTTGCTGGAGAGGGTATACAGATTCACCAAAAGAAAAGTGAAAGTTAACTTCAGGGGCATTCAACAGTTACCCCAAAAACTCCGTACAGTCCTTCTGGCTTACGATGGAGACTGGCTGCTGAAGAGAAATTGCTTGTGCATCCTTAGTGTGTCACTATAACAGTCTGTAAATAAGCCAAGGGGAGATCACAGATTTGACACCCACTGACAGGCTAAATACAACAGTGGACAACGTCCTCCTGTCTAAGGACACCTGCAGAGCCTGGCCAATGTGGAGCCTTGCAAAAGGAACCTGGCAGGGTACCTCCATTTTCACACATTACAACAACTTCCCCAGTTTTGTAGTTGCAGAGTTTTACCTGATACTGAGTCACTTGTAAAAGCTGCAGACACAGTAGCTGGTAGATGGTACTCTTAATATGTCTTTATGTAAGTTTACTTTGCTTGTTTGGTCCTGTGATTGTTTTGTTAAGGAAAGGAGAGTGGGACCTTAAGAAGACTAAGGAGCACTTGTGTGGGGTGGAGTTGCTGCTTCCTGTGTCAGATATATTCTCAGATTTCCAAACCAAATACTACAATACTCTCCTTAATCAAAATTTAAGATAAGGTCTGAATATTGCTGAGACATATATATATGTCAGGAGGAGCACAGTTAGTTGAAACATTTCCATTGAGATATGAAATCTGTAGATTTGGCTTGTATCTTTCTTGTTTAACATCCATTTTTCAAGTGATGCATTTGCTGAAAGGAATGTTAAAACTCAGGAATGTACATACAATTTGAAGTGAACTAGGACTTACTACAGTTGTGGTATCACATCAAGGTTCAGTAGTTCGAGTTAGATGGCTGAACAGATGTATTTCAAAAGATGGCAGCTCTAGAGGCAGGATGACACACACACAGGAAAGCATTGTGTAGCATTTCCAAGACAGCTGCAGGCTGAGGAGTGCATCCACGCTCTGCAGGACAGCGCTCTGCAGGTGCCAGCACCAGTCCCAAGGGTAGAGGAGTTAGCACAGTGCTGACGACGGCCTAATTCACCCTACTGCTCTGGACAGCTTATCCATTCAGACAGGATACCTCATGGACTGGATTACCTCCTTCCAGGCCATCAGCTGACTGGGGGAACTCAGCATCCTTCTCCACTTTCCAGGGTGCACAAATGCTCTGCAAATGCCAGTTTGGTTTGAATTCAGCATGTTTTTCTTCTAAATCTCTTACTGACATCACATGCCTTTTAGTTGAAAAGGTTTTTTTATAAAAGGAAATATATATCTTTGTCACAGACCTACAAATAGACTGATTTTCTTGACAAATTCTATTTTTGACTTTCCAGGCATAACGATTTCCAGTAAAATGAAGTAATTTTATAATAATACCTGGCCTGTCTTTTGGGCTATTTTGACTGCAGAATGAGTTTTTCTTATATAACAAATATGATTTGCATTTAGAAAAGCTGAGGGATATGCCTCATTTTAAATGAAACACAGATGAGAATTAACTCATTTATTGCCTAAAGTCCAGAGAAAATTCTTAGATCTAGTAAAAAAAAATAGGGAGAAATGGTTGGGAATATTCAACTTTTCTATTCCACAGGTCTGGAAAATGGTTACTTAAACAACCAAAAGTTTTCAGTTGAGATTTTACAAAGCTAAGGTTTTTCCCACACCCATTTCTGCCCCCCACCTTGTTTTTCTGTTTCTCTAATACTTTACTGAAAAAAATATGATGCAAAAGATTGAGGTGACAAAATAGATTTTCGTATTTTCATTTTCTTGGAAAAATGTGATGAGAAAAAAGTTTTATCTGAACATAATCACTTCGAAAATGAACACTTATTGGAAGAAGTTCAACCACCTTCAAAACAGTAAAGAAGTGGCTGGTAAAAACAGGATGCTGTCTGTCCTGACTTTGCTTTGCAGTAGGGTTGCATGCTATAGCCTGAGATTGCTCTTTGGAATGGGTTGTAAGAAACAAAATATCTCTGTGCCTGTCAGACTGCTGTGCTAGAGAAGGTCATGAATGGCATTTTGTTCTCAAATGAGACTTGAGATATTATGAGACTTATTGTCTTGAATGGCAAGGCATGAAGCTTATATGTTAAAATATGGAGGAAAGAAATAGAAGAAATATTTTGGGGGCAGAGGGTTAGGGACAGATGCATCTGTGTGCTTTGTTTATTTTAATTGGGGAAAAGTTTGAACCAAATTAAAGTTGAGTAGGAATGAACTGCCTAAAACTCTGAAATAACAGAAGGGATTTTCTGACATGATGCTGTAAATAATTGCTCTGTTATAATAAACTCAGGGAGGTGTTGTAAATTCTAGAAGTTATCCTTCTAGATAGACATAGTTTACCTCCCAGGAGAGCCAAAATTGGCTAGTGGCCTATTCATGGTGGACAGAGTAAAGAATACATTTTTAGATCATGCAGAATTGGAGAAAAACACTTAAGAAAAAAAAAATTTGAAAGAGATGAGTAAGAATAAATTCACTGGATGAAAGCCTAGTTAGTGGGTCTTTTGTGTGGGTGGGCAAGATATGAGGACACAATCCCTTCATATCAGCTATTTCTGACCACAGCTATCGGGTTCTTTTGCAAGATCAAGGGGAGGACAGTAGTGTTCTGGACACAGTAACTTCAATGCTTATGGAAATGGATAAAACATAGACTGACATCAAACCCAGACATATTCAATCTGTCAGAAGAAAATTCCTAAAATTAGAGGAGGTGAGACATGCATAGAAAGGCTTCAGCCCTAGAAGATAAAAAAAAAGGTATTATTTATATTTCATAGGGGAAAATGTTATTTATTGTAATTCTGCTGGAGTAGGAATTCAGCTATACAGACCAAACTAATGCCAACAATAAACATGATGATAACTTTGATTCTGAGGTTACATTATTCTGGAAAGAGAAACCTATGAATTGATGGCCAGAAAAGCCATAAGTTATATGACACTAAGTTACAGAAGCTTACGAAACCAGCAGAAACCAGTACAGTCATACATGAGATGACTGTAGTGGAGCACCATAAAGGCAGTCATAAATTTACCAGTCTGACTACAGGGTAGAAGTAGTTAAAAATTGATAAGTCTGACCCAGAGTGAGATAAAGCGCTCTAGAAAAAGAAGTGATTAGATTTACTGATTAAAAGCATAAAAGAGTGGCTTCAAAGAAAACAATTTGGTCAGTATGGTAGCATGCAATGCTTCAAGTGACTATCCTGCATTTGAAACACTGAGGCTTTCTTATTTACGTAGCACCAAGGACAAGCATTGGTGAGACAAGACACCACTTTAAACCCTCTCTCATTACTATAAATCCTTAGGGCCACAAGCACATGCCCTTAATCATACAGGGTGGGACGCCTCTTTCCCAGTTCTACCAATTAATACGTGCTAGCGTTCTGGGAACTGCTTTCAGAATTGTGTGTGCCTCCACAGCATTTGAAAATGTCCTTCAGATTTGGAGGAGACAGAAGCAAGAGATTTGTATAATCTTACAAGTTTTTCAACGCTTTCCTTTTTCTTTTTTTTCCTGGGAACTCATCATATTTCACTTTTCTTCATAGCTTAATACTTCCATTCCCTTTTAAAAGATTCTCTTCTTCAGCTCTTCCTTTTTTATAAACTAAAAATTTTATAAAATAATCTTACCTACTTCTTCTACTCTAATATTCTCAAAGGTGCCTAAGGGGAGCTGAACTAATTTCTGACAGGAAGCCAGCGAAGTCTCAGGCATAATCTGCAAGATGGTAGTGAATAAGAAATGGAAATAATTTGTCAGAAATGAGTCTGGCAATGAATTCTTTGAAAGCTGGAAATTTTTTCCTAGTGATGTGAAAGGAAGAGAAAGATCTCTTCAGAGGAAAGGTAGTAAAAAGGACATAAATTTTATTTTTTAACTAACTTAAAATAATAGTACTAAGGATGGCAGCATTTGTTGAACTGTTTTCTCAGCTGTGCTATACACTGCACCTGGGAAAAATAAATGCAAGCAGAAGTACCCCTACTCTTACTTCTTGTGATCAGAGGTTAATCTCAAGGCTTCCCTTGTCTCATCTGTGCTCAGTATTATCTATTTGCTGGTAAGCTAGTCATTCAGCAGGTTCTTGTTGATCTTCTACAGCAAATTCCTTATGTGTTTCCCTTTTGCTTCCCTGCAACTTCTCAGCAAATTTCTCTGAAAAACTCCATACGGGGCTGCTGTTTAGCACGTCCTGGGGGCAAACACGTATTTACAGGCTTGGAAAGCTGTTGTTGCAGACAGCACACTACATGGCACGCAGGGCCAGCTACTCTTACCTGTTCCTCTGCCAACACAAGCATATTTCCAGTGTAGCTGGGTCCTGCAGTTTTGGTTTAGTTTTAGCCTCCTGCAGGACACCCACTCCAAACTGATGGGGGCCAGGACCCAGCAGAGGTTTTTCCTGAGGGTCATGATGCTCCCCATGAAAGGAAAGGTATATGCAGGGGAATCAGGGCTGAAAGCAGATGATTCTAAGTGTGGAGAGTAGGTGGAGACTGGTTCAGTGAAGGATGACGCAACAGGGAATGACAGAAGATGGGAGTCTCATATGTCCTTGGTCTTTCTCAGACGCTCAGTAACTGGGCTTGCATCAGGCATGGTGGTTCAGACTTTATTTAACTTAACCACTGCCCTTCCCTGTTACTAATCACACAGTGACACTCTGTCATGTCTTGACAAGCTGGAATGTTGGAAGTTGAGAAACATTTCTCAAGAAAAGTGAAAAACTATTTGAAAGGGCATATTTTCAGATTCACCATAGCAGTGTTTTCATTGATTAACGCTGACTGCTGTGTATGTTGTAGGCTGACATTTATCATCATTGTCCCTTCATCAGTCTCCATATAGTGTTTATTATCTCAGATGCACCAGTAGTTTGCAAAATTATTAAATGTTCTACTAAATAAACACAAAGGATATGGAAATTATTTTATAATTTTTTTGTCACCTTGGCTGCTATTTATCAACTCTCTGATAGCTATTATGAACAGATTTACCCTTCAGATGAGAAACCTTCTATGATGTCAAAGCCGATGCCTGCAAGGACTTCAGTAACATCAGCCATTTATCCCGGTCAATTTTTTCTGTCTTTTCTTTCCTACGTAAAATACATACCTCTAAGAAGACAATGTCAGTACAAATGTGTTAAAATATTTCCCACCCTTGTCAGTTTTCTGATCACATGTTCAGGCAACACTTACTTTTCTGCTGAATCCTTTTTGCACTGGGTATGGAAGGAAGAAGGAGAAGGAAAATCTTGAAGGAGCCAGTGAGTGCACCCTCAGCCATAAGCCCAACCAAGCAGAGAGCAGGAGACCCTGTGCCAGCCGGGGTAATCCAGCATGAAACACTGCTGCTGAGGGCTAGAGAAGCACAGAACAGCATGCCAGAGCACTGTCTCCCTTACTCTCTTTTCCTCTTTGAGGGAATTGTGATTAAAAACCGAGAAGAAAATCTCTCTCTCTCCCTGCAGGGGCACTAGTTTATTTCAGAGGAAACCCTCGCCAGGCCACTTCAGATAAGTCTCTTCTTTCTTTGCTTTGACCTAAAGAAGACGAAGTCAGCAGTAGATCTGCCTTACAAAAGCTAGGAAGCTTTTTTCCCTTTCTTCCTCTCTATTTTCACTGTTAAATGACAATGAACCAACACAGTCAAGCTGAAAATTCCTTCCTTTAGTTTTGCTTTCTATCTTTCTTTCCAGTGGAAGTGACTGCTCATTGGTGCAAAGCTAAGGGCTACAATAATTTGTCCCAGAAGGGTTTTCAGAGAAATTCTTTAGAGCCAAAGCTTTTCTTTATGACTTTAAAGTTAGGGGTTTGTGTTGTTGATTTTCTTTTTAATTGAGGTTTTCAACCCCTCAGTTTTTGTCTTGCATTTGAGCCATTGTAGGATGCTTCAAAATCGTGCAAGCTAAACTTCAAAGGACCTGTTTCTTCTCCCTTTGAAGTCATGACAAATCTCCTGTTGATTACAGACAGAGAAATTGGACCAAAATTACACAGCATTTTTATTTCTTTCTGATTTAATCAGTTACGCTGCTATTGTACCATGGATTAGAAGTACAACAGACTTTTGTGGGCAAAAGAGGTGTATCAGTAAAACAAGTTCCTTAGCAGCAATTTATTGAGCTGCTGCGTCAGCACAGCTCAATAAGGTTCATTCAGTAACAACTTTTTCTGGTCTCTGCTAAACAGTCTGTACAATCAACCTGTAAGATCTTCCTCTGGCCCATTGCAAGAAAAATGAGAGCACCCAGACGTCCTAGACAGGCTTCTGAGATCAGTGGTCCTCGAGCAGGCTGCCTGGCAGAGCTGCCCAGGGGGCTCCAGAGTTAGAAAGCACAAACATCCATGGAACATCTCTCTTTCAGGTAATATCATAGCTTCAGTGATTCTCAAATCACACTTTCTCAGAATTTCTGGTTTTGTGAGAAACAATAGGAAAGGATAAGGACTTCGGCTTGAATAAGCTCAAAAGCACTTATATTTTCTTTTAAATGGCATACCCTGCAGATTGACAACTTTGCTTTCCTGCCAGAGCTAATCAAAAAGACACCTGAAACTGATCAAGTGAAAAAAAATGCTTGTCCTGAACTTAGAAAACTTAGAAAAATTAGATGCTCTATTTTGACAAGACTTCCTTGATAAAAGCCACCAGAATGAATGAAATGACACCAACTGAAAATGAAAGATGTCTCAACTTCTTTAACAAGGTCATCAGCAGAGATAAGTCTACTTGCAATATGTCAAAGGCAGAAGACACACTTGGGGGTTGTCAATGCCAGGGTGTTCTGTTAATGAAATGACTGCTGCTAAGTTTCTTAAAATACATCCCACTAAAGTTGCACCAGCCTTGCTGAAGTTCAGTGCTTGCAAGATGATCCTCATCTGTCACTCCTTTTTCTTTATATTTCTGTCCTCATCTTTCTGACTTACTCCTTCTCTCTCTTTTTTTCACGTGGAAGTGCAGAGAGTTTGTCCTGCTGGAAGGGAATAAAATAGAGTATGTATTCAGGAATGTGTCACTGGTGTAGTGACTGCCATTAGTGGTTGGCATAGGAGGGAGTAACAGATTTCCAAGAGTTAGTCTGGAAGTTTCCACACGGGAGAAGAAAAGGAACAGCTGCTTATCAGGACTTTGGGATATTTGTCAGAAAAAATCCAAACCAAAAACTAAACATGTAAAGAAAAATGTAAAACCATGTACGTAATTCACCAAAGCTGCCAGGGCTGAGGTCCTTCTCACCTGACAAAACTGAGCTGTGTACACTTAGCTTCCCAAATTGCAAACAGAGAGAAGTAGGAGCCTTTTGGGTGATTCACTTGACCTATTTAAATCGACTTAGGATAATTGTCTTTAATTGTCTTTTAGATGGAATTGGCTGCAACATAGATATTCCTACTTTTTTCTGTTGCTTGTAAATTTGCAGCAAACGCTCTGCATCCAAAGAAAGAGGATGAGGCATTACAGCTATGGCCAGGTTGATCCCACCACAACAGCCATGAACAGGATGCCCTGGAAATTGCTCAAGAGGTTAGAGTCAGCAGAAGGGTCTGTGTTTTGCAGGCCAGACTGCAGCATGGATAAAGACAAACCTCTAATAAGAATATTTGTTGGAAGACAATTGCATTGGATGAGACATTTGAGCCAGTCAGTTCATAGTCTACCTTACAGATGCTGAATTCTGGAGTGGTCATTACTGGCTATGATAGCTTTAGGTGTCTAAAGCAATCAGGGAAACAGCATCTAACAAATGGTGGTGTCATGATCCATGTTGTTTTGCTGCAGCCATGAAAGACAGGGAATTTTTCCTCAAACACTGTGTATTTGTTATGGTATGTATCTTCTCTGAGCCTCTAAAAGCATAGACCTCTTACCCAGTCACCTCCATTGTTTAAATCTGACTTTTACTTATTAAAAATTCTCTCCTTAAAATTTAAGGACTCTGTGAATAAAAAAAAAAAAAATCTGTATTATAGATTCTGCTTTAGCTTCAGAAGTATTTCAAGATATGTGTGTCTTGAAGAATAAGAAGAATTTTTTCCAGTATATTACTTACCAAGTAGATATATCTCTAAAGAGTCCAGACAGCATTTCCTTTTTGGGAAGGATGTGTGGTCTAGTTATTAAGGAGACAGATTACGAGACAAGTGCCTGGTTTGTACTCAACTTTGCATGCAGCAGTAAGCAAATCCTGCAGTTTCTCTGTAGCTTAGTTTTCCCATCTGTAAAATGAGTGACAGAATTCATTTATTTCACAGGGGTGAGTCTTAATCATTGTTTGTAGAACACCTGCTGAAATTGATGTGAATTCTTTCTTCTGCTATAGCCAGTGCAAATTTTGCAATGCTCAATCCATTGCAAAAGGATTGAAATGTCATTCTTGAAGTTGTAACAGAAGAAAACTTGTTTCCTATGTCTTGTAAATCCTCTCTCCACTGCTCATATATGCATCAACAACTCTGTTATCCCATTGATTCAATTTATGAATTTATACCACAAGAAAAAAATTAAGTTATTAATAACATATTCATTTTCTGGTTTCTGTTTTCCTTTCTTCTTTCCCCCAACAGAATTGGCTAAAGACGGCTTATCTACCCTGAGTTTTTTTTAAGTCCTCAAGAAAAGTGTCTTTCAGAAACCAGCAAGGTATTAAAACTCACTCTTCATTGCTGAAGATCCTAAAGGCATTAAGAGTTTTCAGCTTTGCCCATCATTCAAGATAAGCTGTTCCACAAAGAGTAATGGGAAACTTGAAATTAGGGAGTTTAATTATCATATTATCTCCTCCTTTGAATCCTTTACAAAAATTTGAGGTGGCAAAGCGGTCAGTCACGTCTTATGCAACTAAGATGGCTGGCCACAGATCTTGCAGTTGTCATATAGAGAAAATCATAGCCATTAAACATCAGACAAGCACTGAGGAAGTATCCAATGACAGAGATTTAACAATGATTTAAATATATATATATATAGGGTATTACCTCATAAAAATTGAGAAATATCTAGATTGAAAGATTAAATATCCAAAAGAGTAAGAACCCAAAAATTAGCGTCTTGCCAAGAAGATGGGAATAACATTCAAGCAGTAAAGAAAAGCTATTTAAATAATGCATGACAGTTTCTTTTGGCACTAAAGGAATATTGAGAAAAAAATAAGAAAATTATGATGCTTTTTCCAAAAGAGAAAAAGAGAAAAACACTGAGATTTTTAACACTTGTATCTCTCTTTAATTCATTAAAAATTAAATATCAAGTTAGCCCATTGCTCACCAGCAGAGTCCCGCCTTTCTGCTCTTGGTGAAGTCTGTGCATTGCAGAAGTCAGAGCCTGCTGCTTCCTGAAGTGCTTGACTGCACCTTCCCCACTGGTAGACAGCCAGGGAATTCAGTTTCTCCAGCACCCAGGGAACCAAATTCTCAAGGAACAGTGAAATACACTTCCTCCATATAGGTTAAAGTGAGAAGGACAAGGTTCTGACTTGTTTCAAAAAAGAGCATTTTTACTTCCTGAGCAATTTCTGAAATACTACCAACTTATGCAATGAAGAATCACCATTGTCCAAGAAACAAAGAATAAAATAAAGATAACCTCCCATAAAGCTTATAAAAACATAGCAAAGAAAACTTTATATTTTCTTGATGACTTATGTATGGGGTTTTTTTTTCATAGAGTTCCTGGTCTTTTCATTATAGTTTAGGAGCACACAGAAGGTGGCACACAGAAAGATGTTCCACATCTTCACCTAAAGGAAATTTAATTTTACTATTCATAAGCCAGGGGAAAAAAAAAAAGGCAAATAAACAACACTGGACTTTTAAACACAGCTATTAATATTAATCAATAATAACATATTTGTAAAATTTTAACTATAATAAGGAAAGAAGTACTTTAACTCTTTCAACAAACGCATCAGACTTATTCCTCAAAAAAGGACTGGTCTAAAGAATACACTTATGCATGTTACAGAATTTCATATTCATTTTGCAAATATAGGTGCAAACAGTTCCCTGGGAAAAAAAATTGCATTGCTGGGAACAGGGTATGTTACTTATAAGTTTTGTATATCTGGGCTCAATATTTTTTTTAATTGCTTGAATTATTAAAAAAATCACATTTTTAATCTCTTTTTTTAATCTTAATAAATATCAAAATATCTCCCTTTTCCATTTGGAAATTTAAATAAGCCTGCCCATTACACTCAAAACATTGAATAGACCCAAAGAGAAATTCAGGAAGTCAGGCAACCCAACTGGTTTTACTTACAGGTGACATTTTCCTACTAGTCACAAACCTGAGTGAATGGTTTCAAATATCCTACAAATAATAATAAACTGTGGCAAGTCCTCTAACTGAAAGTCAAATCATGAATAACCAGAAGCAGTGAGGATTTTGTTACAGAAAGATAGATCTGGGCATCATATGGAAACATTCAGAATGCAGGAAGCAAGACAAACATCAAAGTTTTAGACATCCCTTTTCCCTTGGCAACAGAAATACAGCCAAGGTTAATGCAGTCCCAGGAATGGCATAGTTAGCAATGATATAAATATATGGCAGGCACTGATTTTTTTCCTTTTGTGAGGAAACAACATAAGTGAAAGGAATGCCATTTCTAGATTTCCCTTTATTCTGAATGTTCGCCATATCCTACACTCCTGCCTTTGACACTAATTGCAAAAAAAATGGACAGAACGCCATCTTTTCAGGATTTTATTGGGTAGTGGAGGCTAAAAATCCCAGAATTTTCTTGCAATAATATAAATATCAAAGTCTATGGCTTGTTTTTAGATTTCATCAGTTTTACATATTTCTGACAGTTTTAATTCTGAGCAGGCAAAACATTAGTTTAGTCTCGTGGGTTGTGGAGTGTCCAACCAGCCACAGTAGACCTGACTTCTTTATTCCTTCCCTATGTGGTGCCCTCAGCCTGTCACCAAAGCCCTGCAGTGGAAGCACAGCCCTAAGAAGCAGTGTGACAGTCTCCACTGTGTTGAAAATATCTTATCTTTCTGTTTGTTAGGGGAACCCAGGACTCTGCAGAGGAGATGAAACTGTGTTTTCATTTCGGTAGCTTCTCTATTCAATGAACTGACTGCTAATTGATGTATGGGAGAATATGTTTTCCTTTTGCAGCAGTGAAAGGAAGACTCCGTCCAGACCATAGCCAGAAATAGCAATATTTCCAGCAGAGCTAGGGTGCTGTCCTTTCAATAGCCTTGTTACATCTCTCATGGTGTCCCACAGAATGACCTTTGTGACCCACTGAGGTTGCTTGGTTTGCCACAGTGTGCAACAAAATTACACATCACTCATCAGGTTGTTTGAATTAAACATGGATTTCAGAGGAGAAGTTTGGCAGAAGGACCTCTGTCACTTCAAAAACAATAGAAACATATTTTCACGTGTGTTCTCACCCCTCCTTGGAGCTTTGCTTAGGAGTAATTCAGCAGAAAATTGCTTGAAAGGTTGTGTGGGGACCCCTGTTGGCTATTTAAAGCAGATGATGCAATTCACACTGGAGCTGATGTTGAGACTTGGCAGGTGCTCGACTGCTGCTTGTGTTGTGGGAATGCTTTGAGAACTCCTTGCTACGTGTGGAGCTGGGTGGCAGGTTTCTTCTGTTCTTTTTGCACAGTCACAACACTGTCATTGCAACATCACTATGCATCCTGCTAAACAGAAGTTAAGCAAATGTGAGAAGAGCTGGGCTTTTGGTTTTTGGCACTTTTTGTAGTTTTTTGGATTTTTATCAAAGAAACCTTTAATACTGTCCTCTTTTCAATGGTGTGTCTTTTCTCTGGAGTGCACAGGTTTCAGTGTTAATGCCTCAAACGGAGAACAGCCACAGCTTGCAAATACACATGTATGGAAATCAGTGGGCAAGCATGAGGAGCTGGAAGAAGCTGTCCCAGGTGGAAGTCAACTACCTTGTGCCAGTTGAAATGTGGAAATTCTCTTTTGTGTGGGACAGCATGGCTGCATGGTTAGCTACAATAACTCGCCAGCAGCATTTCTGCTTCCTTGTTAACGTGCAGGTGAAAATTTGGAAATGGGAAGTCCCAGGACTTTGAGGTGGTGGTGAATAATCAAAAGCTGAGAAAACAATGATTGGTATCTCATTTGGGAAAAAAGGAAAAAAAGAACAGAAGATGAATATATAGTTGACTGCTAGGTGAGGTTTTTTTGGCAAAGGTTCAAAAGGTCTGGCTTCCCTGGGAACATGTAAAAATCAGACTGTCTCTTGCCCAGCGAATACTGAATCAGCCTCAATAAAAAATACTAGAAGAGAACTCTGGCATATCCAATAAAAGTAAGAGCTTTTATAGTATAGGAACACCAGGAGGATGGGAGATCAAGGCCATGTGTCATCTAGATTTACATACCCTAATAAAAATATTATACTGCTATGAGGAGAAGGGAAAACTGTGCTGCCAGTATCAGGTATGATTTATATGCAGCGGAAGTTACAAGAATGCCTGACATCAAATCTGTGATAAAGCTCTTTTGTTGGATATGTAAGTAGCTCTAGACATCACGAGAGGACCCAAAGGTATGATGAATAATGTTATAGTCACCATGGATATTAAAAAGAAAATATAAAGACCTGAAAGGTCAATAAACAAACAACAGAGAATAGGAAGGTCCTAAACAATTTGTCCTTGATGAGAAGATGACCAGTTTTGCTCCTTGTGGGTCAGAGTTCTTTTTCTGGAGTTTTTTCATGTAGTTGGAAGATGTTTTAAGCAGAGTAGGGAATCACCATAGAAGCAGGTGGCTAAGGGCACCAAAATGACCTCATAACGGAAAGTTTGTGCTCTGCTAACTGCGCACCTGATGCTGCCCTGCACTTGCCATCATCTCCTCCCTCTATGGGGCTCCGTTTTGCAGGTTGAGTGACCCTAATTCTCTTGTCCCACATCTGCTGCAGGATGCGGAGCAGGGAGCATGCCCTTCTGTAAACAACCCCACACTCACATCACCCATGTCCCTGGCTCTGAACTTTCCCTTTGTTTCAAAGACTCAGTGGCATGGGAGTTGGGGTGTGATTCTCCAAGGGAAAGGCTTCACGTGAAGAGGACTTCTGATAAATAACCCACACTTAAGTTCTTGGACAATGGGAGTACAGGAAGAGGAAAATCTTGTAGAAAGGGGTATGGCAATGGATGAAGTCAGGATGAGGGACAGCAGAGATAGATTGCTGGTATTAGTAGAGAGATGTATACCTGTGAAAAGGCAAGTGAATATAGCATATTATAGAGGCTAGAGAATTACTTATGCTGAAGGAAAAAGATGACATAATATAATGAAGCACAGTTAAGTCATGGAGAAAAAAACACCAACTGATCTGATACAAGAGGAGAGTTTCCATGTACCAGAGAGTTAAGTTCCTGGAGAAACCTTTGGAAGGTAACCAAGCAGTACTAGAATGAAGCTGATGAAATTATGAAAGAAATTAAATAAGCTGGACGTTACAGCTGGCAGGAAAGTGGCCATACTGGTCAAAACATCCTCTGATGGGTCTATCTGTCAGTGTTACCCTAAGTAATACATCTTATACAAACGAAATACTTGAAAGGGGCCTCAGTCTTGAATCCACACTGTAGTACAACATGGAAGTCCTTGTCCCTAGTACCTGTTAAACACACACCAAAGCCCTTCTCTACCACTGTGGAGCCCTTCTCTACCACCAAGGCTTTGCCACACCTTGCTTGGCCTCTGGACCTTCCTGGGCTTGGTCCTGACACAGGTGCACTCCGGGTGGGAGGTGGGCTGCAAACTGGCAATGTGGCTCCATGGCACTGGACTCAGGGAGGCCCTGGTCTCAGAGCCCTGCTTCTCCCAGAGAACAGCAATAGTCAGTGTCCCACACACAACAGCAAGTCAGCCTGAGCTGCAGCAGGAACCTTGGGCTGAAGAATAAAGGGTAATTAACACACTGTAGTTAGACAAAGGGGTCCAGTAGCGAACATCTCGGTTAGAAAGCCAAAGCATACAAAGCCAGAAGAGTCATCCATGTGAGCTGCAGCTAATGTGTTACCTATGGTTCCTAATAATATTGGTTTTAACCAACAGGCTGATCAATTGCCTGTTTAATCAACTGACTGATCAATCAAGTGTGTCTTGATTGCAGAGATTGTCAGGTGAGGAAAAAATACATCTGGTAGCAAGGAAATGCTGTAATCTGCCTGGTCTTGGCTAGGGATGAGAGCTGGTTTTGAGCTGTGCATGCTTCTTGCTACAATTGTGTTGTGCAAGTGTTGAGTTCCATTTCTGCTGCTGGCCTCTGGTAATTAAGTAATTTGAATAAACACATTTTCCTTTTCAAAGGAAAACCAAGCTTCTTCTCATCCTTTCTGCAGCATACAACATTTTTCCGTGAACTCCTCGACTTCATAACAGATTGTTTTAGGCATTATTTAGGCAATACAAATATAAAACAATTTAGGGATGTAGTTGTACATTTTGCACTAGTTTGGTCTTATTTTCATAGAGTCATGATGAAAAGATACAGAATGGAATATTCTATATTTTCACAGAAATGTATCTTTTATGTATTGTGGGTTTTCTGCATTTGGTGCTCAAGATCATCTTACTTTTCTTTTGTTAAATATCCAGTTTCCTTTGGAGGTCTTTTGAAGGTTCAGCTAGCAACAACTTTTTGTCGAGTTATTAAAGCATACACTTGACAAGAATAATCTATTGTGAGTAATGTGTAAATATTTTTTTCCTTTTGTAGGCTGTTTACAGGTTTAATGCTGGAGTATTTTATGCATACATAGATCTATTTTATGTATACATTTTTGATATTTATAAGCTCCAAAATAATTTTCATGATTTTTAAAGCTCTTTGGTGTGATAAAATAGAGAAATTCTTGTGATACAAATCAAACCTTTCCATAAAATGTAAACCAAACTGCTACGTGAAACTGGCCATAAATATATTGTAGGTCTTCACAACATTTGAAATTATGTACAGTATTATTTCTGACCTGAGAATAGAATAAACAATATCTGTATTGCCACAGTATATGTGAAATTTAGCATTGCTGCTTGTCCTCCAATGTTAGCCGTGGTTTTCAGCACCCCCCATGGGTTTGTGATCAACGAAAATTACTTGAAAAGCCCCAAATAATATAGATGTCACCACTGATGTTTTTATGAATTATCACAAATTCTCCTCACTGCCAGAATGAAATGCACTTTGTCCCAACTTTGTGGATCTATGGGGACCTCATAGATTTCTGTTGATGAAGGGGAACCGTATCTCTTCATTAGCCTGGTATCTCAAGAGGTGCTATCACTTGCAGCGGAGCACCACTGTTGAGCAACTTCAGTGTCCATACTTCAACCGCAAGAAATTCTGTTTTCTCATCCACAGAAAATGTGTCAGAGCTACTTGAACCCTCTCAGATCACTCACAATGTCTTTTTAATACAGAAATGTCCCTTTGAATTGGTTTGAGTTACACAGAACATAGCTACTTCCTGGGAGGGAGGAAATCAGTGGGGAGATCAGCTGGATGTTTTTCTGTCCTGCCTGTTGTAATTGCCATCATTGCAACAACGTGGCTTTGAATTTCCGGGATCTGAACATCTAATCATGACACAAGGCAATTTCAGCCAGGCTGAGCCCCTCTGCAATTGGTTGCTTATTCCCCTTCAAATAAGAAAGACAGAAGTACATGTTGTGCAGCAGCAGCTTTGGAATAAATGTAATATCATATCCCATCATCTTTGAAGAGGCAATACATAATTTTTGTGACAATGGCACAACATTTATTCTGCTATTATTTTCCTGTAACTCCTCATCTAAACTTTTTTTTTCTGTTCTGAGTTGTTGACATTGAGCTGACCTTGATGATGGCTTTATTTTGTGGGCAATATTTTTCAGTATGATCTTATGCAATGAATAATGTCTCTTCTAACATTAAGAGTTGAAGATATGACCTTATACTGCAAAGCCATGAAACGGATTTATATTTTGGTAGAAGGAGTTCGTAAGTGAGTAACATTTTATAAACCTGTATTTCTGCAATGCAAATGTTGAATTTTTTCAGAAATAATTTTAATATTTCTATGGCATACTGAGTACACAAACATTCTACACTGCAAGGCTGTGTTTCCACTGTATTTGGTAGCTTCTACAGTAAATCCTTTTCATCTTGTCTCTGTTACAGCTAATGTCCCCCTCCCTTAACTCTAGTACGTATAGGGATTGTAAATAAGATTTGTCTTTTTTAAACTATCAGTCTAAGCATCAAAGGACTCTCTTGTGCTGTCAGCTACACAAAGGTAAACTAACCTGTTGCATAGCTAACTTATTTCCAGTTTATTTTTCCTGGAAAAATAATTGAACTTCATAACACAAAGCACTCTGGAAGGCAGTAGAGGAAATAATATAGACATCTTTTAGGAACATATACTTTGCATAAACACTTTTATTAATGAATTCCTAGCCTTGTTAGTGCTGGCCTGTCTTTTGGATATTCCCCCTGCCCCCGTGAATGATTCACCAAAAGTCAAACCAGGCTTATCTGACACATAAACAGGGTTACTTTTCACCTCTTCACCACGTACAGATGTCTTTCATATCACGACTGAGGTTGGTTAGATTAAAGGGATCCCTCTGCATTTTACAGCTGTGCTGCAGTTGCTCTGTGTACCTCATCTGGAATCTTGAGGTTTGTCAACACGGAGAATTCAGTGCACAAGCTAGAGTGTTAGCTTACACATCCATAGCTGCTCTTTGCTGATTCAGTGTGTGCACTGTGAATGCACATCAAGTGCAGGGAAGAATTATCCTGTCTCTGTGGGAGCAACATACCTTATAAAACATCATTATTAAGGCATCTTCTAAAAGAACTTGAAAATGTTGGTGCTCAAAGTGTCTTATTGGCTATTATCCCTGACAGGAGTAAGTTTGAAGGACCAAATTTGCCAAGGTCAGTTTGTTCAGTGTAATTAAGACCATAATTAAATTTTTGGTGAGCTGTGAAGCTGTCTTAGTCTTAATGAAGACAAGCAGATATACAAAAGACTTTATCCTTTATACTTTGTTATTCTTGGTAGGTGTTAAATACTCCATAAATTTCCTTGGCTGTCAAAGGCATGAGATCTCAAGTCTACCATATAGAAATATTTCAAAAAACTAATTCCTAGCTGTTCTGTAATTATTACTTACGGCAATATTAATGTGCCAAAGGTTCAGCAACATCTTAGAACATCATTGCTTCAGCATTAGGCGGATCTGTCTCTCACTTGATGGTTGGAAAAGAGATGTAATTCTTACTGCAAGCCAATATATATAGCATACATCATTAGGTAACGAACCACGTGAAGACTTGGTGCAGAGTTCTTAATATGCTGTAAGTTGCATTCTAATTTACTCTGCAGTAATAAGAAGAAGTGTTGGATAGGCAAGCCTCATGTAACACCAGGAGCAGAAAATCCTGAGTGTAAGGTTATATGCATCCTGTATGTAGACTGCAAAGGAATTTAGCACAGCCTTTAGCAGAAGGTTTACAATAAAAATATAATAAAGCTGATCATAGAACTTCTAAAACTTGCTTCCCTTCCAGAAGCATACCTTTAGAAGGCAGAGAGTTTTGTTATTTAATATTTTTGGGGTTTTATTGCTTATGGTTCCATTGAGACAAGATATGGAGCTTTTGTGTGGAGCGCTTACATTGCCTGAGGAAGGGGAAGCTGTAGATAAAAGTGCAATCAGCAGGCAGTGGAGCATAGGCAGAGCTGGTGTGCCTTTTGCAGCTGAGACTTCGTAACAGAAACAACCATTTATACTCCTCTAAAACTTTTCCAAACCTGAATCATATGATGTTTCCATACTCATTTTCTGACCTTAATAATGGTCTTTCAGAATGAGAAAGAGGTTTCAGAGAAGAAGCTTATGATTTATGTACGATTTCCCTGTTCTTCCTGGGACAAGTCTTACAAGGTCAGGCACTCATGTGATGTTTTTATTAGTTGAACAGATGTACTTGCAGGTAGGAATAAATAGCTTTTTGACAGCTGATTTGGCTTCTTTTATTTATTACTGCAAAATGATATTGGAGAAGAGCTCATGAGAAAATGAAACAGGCTTTTACTGAAATGTTATTTGTTTATCTTCTAATAATTCTTGTAAATAACCATTCTTTGTATTTTGATTACTTGTTTGCCTGGCTGAGTGAGCTTCCATAAATCTATCAGTCATATGTGGCTGTGCACAAATATCTCTCGGACTTAGACGGCTGCCCAAGAACAAGACCCACATCATCAGAGATGAGGGTGGGTAAATAAGGCTGAGGTGAGAGTGGGCAGTGGATCTCGTCTAAGTGAAGTTTGGTCATTCCATAACGAGCGCTAGCAGTGCTTTAACCCTGGTGATGTACTCCTGACTTACTCCCTCCACACCTGCTGTTTGCAGGACACGAACGTGGGCCTAATAGGTATCAGCAAATGAATGCCTGCTCTGGCTGCATCTCCCGTGGGTAGGGACAGTTAAGCTCAGGTTTTGTGGGAAAAGCAGATCTAAGTATCAAGGTGTTTTCCCTTAACAAGAGCTTTCAGTCATCCTCCTACATGTGAAAATGCTTCTGTGCAGCTCTGTGCCAGAGCTTTCTTCTGGTCTTCTTGCGCTGCACATCAAGGCTTACCAGTACATCTGCTCCATTCTGCTATGCCCCAGCAACTTGTGTAATAAGCTGTTATATGACTCAGGATGACACCACCAGCTGGGGCATGTTATCACAAACTGTTTTGAAATTATTTATTCAATTTAGCAAATTTGCTGGGTTTTAACTCGCTTATTGTGCTGTTTACCTGTGGAGTGTTTTTAAAGCTTGTTTGCTTTAAATGAGCTGCTGCTCATTGCTGCATTTATTTTTATTTTTATTTAATTCTGAAATTTAAGAAGAATTCTGAACAAATAGTTCTGACTTCCTTAGAGAGATTTTATTAAGCACATAAATTTATGATGATTTGTTTATGTTATTATAAACCCTAGTCACAGCTAGTTCTAAATGTAGATCTCTTCTTAATTTTTCTTATCTCTCTTGTCCTGTTCCCATTTTTCTTGTGGCAGCATTAATCCTTCGACATGGGCATCATTAGTTTGCAGGACCTGTAAGAACATTTCCTTTATGTCTGTGTACCATGCAACACTGATTCATCCATTGGTCTGATTGTCAGGGTTAATACGTTAGTATGAAAAATGTTTGCTGAGAAACATTTGCATTATTAAAGATTATGAATAAACTGAAATGGGGGCAATTTATCTGATGAAGAATAGCAGTACACTTCATGAAACAACCTTCCATTTGAATGATAACCTGCAAAGGGGACTGGGCTGCTTGTGGGAGTGAGAGCTCCCGTGGAAACTCGTCCAGGGTGCTGCTGGAAAACTGGGGCGTTCTGCATCCAATTCACACACCCTTGCTCAAAAATCTTCCTCAGACTAAGTTTCAGACCCAAAAGCTTCAGATCTAGCAGCTTATCCTGCTACTTGCCTGCCATTTCACGAGGGGCCAAGGTGCCCTGGGAAAGTCCATGCTGCAACAGCTCAGTGAGACAAGCTCTGGAGGAACAACTCACCATCACATCTCTCATATCTCCAGTGCATGAAAAAGCTCAAACTCATCTACATAATCCTATGTAATGGAAAGGCATACTGAGAAGAATATTTTAAATGTGATGAGAACATTTAATTTAAAGACGTACATACAAACAGAGGCCACATCTCTCTGTGTGGCAGCTGGGCAGGCAGGATTCTGTGAGAGCTGTACACAGAATGAACTGTGGAAGGCCCTGGCCTGGCATTACCAAGTATTTGATTAAATTCTTCATTTGGACATCTCTCCTTTCTCACAGACAAAGCAGTCTGTATTATAGAGCAAGAAGGGATAATTTTACCCTTTTATTGAAGGCCAACCAAGGACTTAAAAAATAATTAGGTAGGCAGACATATAAATGGATGTGGAACTTTGCCAGGTATGACTACTGATATATCTTTACAAAATAATCTTCAAGATCAGCCAGACCAATTACCAAGTGAACGTTTCAGTGAGCATTGCATGATTATATTTCCCATTTGTTTTCCATATCATCTTATATCCTTCCCATGGGAGTCAACCTTATATGACCCACCATTAACACCAGGTAGATACAAGATAATTAAAACAAAAGTGTAATTGATGTTTGCAAGAGTATGCATTGTATTCTGTAAGTAGAGTACAGGATACACGCCTATGATTTCTTTATATCCTACTGAGTATGCAATACAAGCCTAGAGCCCAAAGGTGTAGCATAGGATTAAAAGATTTATTATATCACCTCATGTTTGCCCTCTCCTGATCCTGATGTATTTACAATTGTCTGCTATGTTACCCAATAACCTGTTTTATTCATGACATAACATTAATCAATTCAACACAAATTTGACAGGCTTATAGGATTTTTCCCTTCTTTCCTTCCTCCCTCCACCCTGCTTCACTATTCTGCATTTCAGTCTCTGAAACATTCTACTTGTGTTTAACATGAATCACTGTTGCTGTTGGAAACTGTGGAATGGCTGCCTGGGAGCCTTCCTCTTCGCAGTCTTAGAACTCCATATTAAAAATGTTCTGTTACTTTGTTGGCCAAAATTTCTAGTGGAAGGATTTAACTGACATCAGTAGAATTATGCCAGCATATAATTTTCCCTCGATATCAGACTAGTATCAAAGACCTTTACAAAACCAAAGTTATCACAGAACAGTCTTGTTTCTCTCTGTTCTGTATTACTGTGTACATGGAGTTACTTTGCAACTGTATTATTGAATATCCATGAGAGTCAGAAGAGGTTCACATGTTGGTTGCAAGTAGTTCTTATTTCTAACAGGAGAATCATAAAGTAACACAGGAATGTCTTCTGCTGGTTGTCTCAGTTATTGTTGATTCCATGGAACACAGCTATAAATTTATCTCACTGCGAAGTAGGTCGTGTCCCATGCCAAGATTTCAAATGTCAGACTCAGAGGTTTTGTACTTCAGTGAGATCTCAACACAAAATAATTTTAGAAAGTAAAGAATTTGTTTGAGTTAGTAGTATCAATTACACCTAGATTATGAGTTTTCTTAATTATAGACAGTGAAATTTCTGATTCCTTTTCATCATTAATGTCCAAAAGTACTCATGGCATTAAAAGCTAGAATAATTTCTTTAAAATTTTTGAAATAAACCAAAATTTTTGTCTGAATAAACCTTACAGATTTTATTACAAAGTTGCTCCAGTTATGTATTTAATAATTATTTGCACATAGTTGCTGTATCCCTTGCAATACCTTCTTTAACAATTTTTAAATTAGGATTATCTGACTGTGCACCACCAGTATTCACGATACTGTGAGTACTGTGATACTTTTTCAGCCATGCAGTAGGACCTTTTGCAAACAAGTAGTCTTGATAATATTATCACAAATAATTGTCCAAGCCCTCGAAAACAACTGATGCAATGAGACAAAGGATATCGGGCACTGCAAAAATCACAAATGAAACTTATTGGTGTGTTTTTTAATTATTTAACCACTTCTGGTTAAGACTTATTGAACATTACATGGAAATCACGGAAGAACTGACTGTATGATAAGGAAGTGCCTGCCCTTCCTTGCCTATGCCTTCTGAAGAGTTCACAGCTATCCATCTCAGCATTGTGGGAGTCATCTCACCAGGTTTCCATGATTGTGTCATAGCTTTCCTGTCGCACCAGGGCTTTCAGCTCGTCTTGTTGCTCATGCTCAGTATTGGTGTAGATGCGGGTGTCCAGTTTTTATATCTGAGTCAGATGCTGAATGTTGAAACAGACGAGACATGAGCAGGGCACAACCCCTGCACACCGTCTGTCAGCTGTACTATTGACATATCCAATCTCTTTGAGAAACTGGAGGCAAGGTGGTGAGGATGTTTGGTAACATGGAATATTTCTTGTGAGATATCAGTGAATGATACCCTTACCTATCCATGTAAAGATCTGTAACATTCTTGAATACGCTTTAACTGGGAAAACGTTTTATCAGCTAGATGGATGGCTCCGTGTAAGAAAGGGAGTGTTCTATTGAAGCTACCCTGATTTATATTTAATTTGAAGGAACATCAGGTTCTTAACAGTCTCACTGTGCATTTAGTATCCAAAGACATGATGCAGAGAAGAAATAATACTAAAATTGCATGTGATCTCACCCCACAAGCTAATTTTTTATTGGCTAAAATAACCAAGAGGAAAAGTTTTTAAAAGAATGGGACAAACAGATTGTATAGTAAAAAGATGGGAGAAAAATATGCACAGAAAGCACCTCAGAGATATCAGCTCCCCAGGGTGAAACAAGGAGATAATTATTTTTTTCTGCCATAGGATGTCCCTTATAGGACTGAGACGCTAAATCCACCATTTAGGAACCTTTTTCTCAGATACAGTTTAATTTTACAATGTATTAGATTTGACTGCTGAAACTTTCAGTTGAGTTTATAGCCTGTTAATTTAGACTTTCTCTTTTGTTTTGCAAGAGTAAACATCCTATTTTTCTTTTGTTGCGCTTGTCCCATTTTTCAAGTGAGTCCAGAGTAATTTAACTCATTTAACCTGTTCTTACTTCCAAAAAGAGACTGCATAGAAAGTGAAATACACAGTGCAGTCTTTTTTTGGAGCCTGCAATAAGTATGGAAAACACAGGAGCTGTTTTTCACAAAGCTGTGAGAGTCAGCTCAGACCCGGCAAAATTCTGGGAGAAATTCTCTTTGGTGAATTTAATCCAAGGAGCGGGCTTGTCTGTGCAAGATGATCCTTGGCTTCAGGTAGCTCCCAGCTATCAGAGGTAGCATTGGCTTTTGGCTTTGCATCTTTCAAACTGAGGGCTGAATCAGTGGTTCGGCAGGATTCAGGTTGCTGGTGCAGGCCAGCTTCAGCTCTCACAGCCCACAGAGCAGGCGGTCCAAGAGCTAATGCAGCTGGGGAATTTTGAAGTGCCCAAGCAGAGCCATATGCTGTTGAACAGTTGGACTTAGATTCATTTCAGCAGGCTGATGAAAGAAGACACATACTCTCTGCTCTTGAGGGGCTCTCCAAACTGATAGAGCTCGTTGCAATCTTCTGCAGAGGGGCCTGGATAAACTGCCAGTCACAGGCAGCAAGAATGATGTAAAGACAAATAAGGAGCTTAGTTTACACTGGAATACACCCATGTCTTCAAACTACTTTGTTAGCTGGAAATTCTGAAAAACAACTTTCTGTAATGGCACCAGACTGAGTCCTCAGTCACAAAAACCAGGTTTACTACTGTTGCCTTTCCTTGGTCATAAAATTAAGAGCCAGACACGGTTAAGGGGAAAAGGGGCTTTTACTTCAGTATTTATTTAAGGATCCTTAAGGTGCACCACTTTGTCCAGGTGGAATGCACCGAAATGCACCCCGAAAATGCACACGACAATGGATCGCGTATACAATTTAAAGCCCCTGCAAACTAGCATATCTATCAAAGATTCCCCAATGAGAGGCTCAAATGAACCCCTCATCCCAAGGAATTCACCCCCGGATGGGCCTATCATAGTTTACAGGATGTGTTCTAGAAAGGACCTTGGTTTCTCAGGATAGCGCTGGACTTTCTGGCCCCAACAGTGAGGCCTCCAGGATGTTTGGTCTCTTGGCTTAATGGAATATTAGGACTATCAGACTTAAAGAATCACAAGTATGTGGGCTAAAAGCACTGAGGATACATAGAAGCTATATAAAAGGGTATATAAAAGGGATATAAAAGAAAAGGCGAAAAATCATCATGGCATCACCACCAGAAAGTTTTTCTGCCAGCCTTCTCCTCATCTTCCACCAGCAGAGCAGTTTGACCAAGATCAAAAATATTTTGGAGGCAGGTGCTGAGCAAGCCCTTCCATTCTCCTGTCTGAAGAAAGACATTGAGCCATACAGTCGAACAGGCGTCAGTGACTAAATTTTAAACAGACTATCACTACTGTCAGAAAACAGAAGGTAATTTTCTTTAGAGAGACAACATATTAAGAGACATAAACGTACAATGCAGTTTATTCAATGCTCTGAATCATGAATATATACAGGAAAAAATAAATCTTATTTTTCAATTTGATTCCAATGGAGAAGGAACTTGCTGCTACTGAAAAGCCTGAGGATATATAATCAAGCAAGCAGAATTGCTTCCGAGACAGCATGCTATCAAACATGCTACACATCCAAATTTAATAGTGAATAGTCTTTAGATTGCTTAACAAAACAACCTTGAAATGTGTGAAATTCAAAACTATTCTGAAAAGGCATGTTTGAACAGTGCGGGAGAGATAAGGATCTGGTTTTTACTGCAAGAGGATATATCAAAAAGGGTGATTACACAGTAGGGCACCTTTCTAATAAGGAAACAAGTAGAAAACAATCACTGAGATGTAGCACCTGCCTGAATGAAGCCCTTTAAGCATTGAATTTGCTTAGCAATATTTTGTTTGCTTTATTGCAGACATATGTTAGGACTAATTTAACTCTTCCCTGGGCTAGAGAAATGACTCTATCATCCCATGAAGCCCTTTCTAGGAGGACTTTCCTTTGATCCTCTGAGGTTTTCAGGTAAATGAAGAGGAATGCCTGTATGAAATGGTCTTCTCAAGTGACTCTGAGATTGGATCTGATCAGAGACACACAGAGTTTTTTCCGTCAGTTCATCTGAAACTGGGGTTGTACAGATCGTATTTAATAAATGCTTCCAGTAGAAGAGTTTACCCAGCTTCTGGATATGCAACAGAGTGTGTTCTCTACCCATGGGAAAGTAGAAATAGCTTTTCAAGAGAGATTACCAGACTGCAGGCCAAGAAGTCTTTAGAAAGGACATTCAAGGAGGGAGGGTCAGGGAGGCTTGCCCTGTTTGTAGAAGAACGGATGGACTGCACACAGCTGTCTTTGAGAAAGTAGTGACAACTGACATGGACAAGACTAAGGTACTCAACAACGTTTTTGGCCTCAGTTTTCAAAGGTAATTTCTGTTGCCGTATATCTCAAGGCCCTAGACCTCAAGGCAGGGACTAAAAGAAGATCACCCAAATAACCACAACATACACAAACCCATGGGACCTGATGAGATGCATTCAAGGGTCCTGAGGGAAACATCTCATGTGGTTGCCAAGTCACCCTTTGTCATATTTGAAAAGTCATATCAATCAGGCAAAGTCCCCAGGGACTGGCAAAAGAGAAACTTCACAGAACTTTTAGAAACTGTAAAAGCAATGATGCTGGCAACTACAGACCTGTCATCTTAAACCTTGTCCCCAGTAAGATCACTGATCCTCTTGGAAGACATGTCAAAACTTGTAGAAGACTGTCAGGTGATAAGAGACAGCCAGCATGACTTCCCCAAGGGCAAATTGTGTCCCACTAAACTGGCTGCCTTCCATGATGGAGTGGCAAGGGAACATCAGCAAACAAGGGAAGAGCTACTGATATAATCTACCTGAAATTCTGTAAGATCTTCGATACTCTCCCACACAATATTCTAAACTAGAAAAATATGGGCTTGATGGATGGAAAAGAAATTGTCTGGATGGAGGTGTCTGAAAAACTATAGTCAATGGCTTGATGTCCAACTGGAAATCAGTAACTATAATGTAGAAAAGTTATACGCTTCACACTTTTTAGACACACAAAAGGTGCAACTTTTTTTCCTCAAGTCAGAATGGGGAAAGAAATAAATTTCAAAGACATCATACTTCAAGGGGTGCCAGAATTTAACACCTCCTACCATGATCTTTTGCTTTCATTTTCCTTTCCTCCCAGAACATAACTGTACGCCCTCAAGGTGAGGAAAATAGGTAAAGAAAGATAGCCAGGGTCAATTACTTGCAGCAGGACTCATCTGTCTGAAATCTTATGTCAATATTTAAGTTACGTAACCTTGGTTCCCCTTAGAGTAAATGAAAGGATATTTTCAAGTATATCGGAGAGATATTTAAGACAGGTTAGATGAATTGCATATGAAATAGCCACTTTCTTTCTACTGACTTTGAAGGGAGTCCAGCTCATATGTAGACATAATTAAGTCAAATGAGTGCCACTCTAGACGTTTCCTTTCTTGCCAGCCCTCCAGTAGAGGGCTGCCATAATCCTATAGAAGGGATTTGCAAAACTAGGGAATGCCAGAATGAGAGTGTAAATGGTGCCCTTCAGAGGTAGTCACATATCATGTGTTTAAAAAGAAAACACTGAAGGTTAAATTAATTCTATTAAATCATTATTGCATAAAGTAAATAAAATGGGCAGTAAGAACTCCCCATGTAGAAATGAAAGGCATTGAAATAATCAGCAGGCCTACTGAGAAGTGGTAAGCTCATTTCTAAATTTGCTTTAGCATGGTTAACAACTGAAACAAGCTCTAAGGGCAGCGATTGGTTGACACTGCTTTCAAAATTAGACTTGACTTCTTTCTGGAGGATTTTGTAGACAGTGCTTTGTATCCAGTGAGACTAAAGGATCTAATGGTCCTCTCTATCCTAAGAATCAATGAACCCATTAACAACTTGGACAGCACATTAGAGTTAAGACATTATCCTGCAATCAGACAATATTACCTTTTCTGTGCTTCAAATTCATGCACTGCACTCTTACTCTCTGCCTCTAAATTCAGGTTATCTTCTTGATGAACCAGGCTACTTTTCCTGCTGTGTTAACTCACATAACAGCTCAGTACCAGCAGCAGCAATCGCATGTCATGCGCTTCAGCTGGTATTAACCAAAAAGGTGAGTGTGAGTGACAGTGAATTTCTAAGTGGTTGGAGAACCTCGTATTCCCTGCTGTTTCTGTCTCTTTTAATACACTGAACCTCCACTATTTAAATTTTTTTTTGCTTAAAACTGAAAAAGTTGTTAGGTTTTGTTGTTCACTGCAGGGGAAAAAGAAATAATTTTCTTTTAGGGAATCTGAAATGAATATGCAAGGACTGTTCAGAATTGGTAATATCACCCTAACCATCCAGACCTCTGCTTGTCATGCCCTTCACATTTTTCCATGCCACTTTTCATACAAAATTTCTGTTCTGCATGGCAGGTACTCCCTAATTCTGCTTCAGATCCCTGCTGAAGCCTCTTTTTTTGGTGGAATTGTAGAGCAGTGAGTCAAAGGCATTAACTGAAATTTTTTCTGTGGTCACAGAATTGTGCAGAAGGGCTACTCTGTGTCAGTTGCCCTCCCTGAGAAATCATGTGCATCATAAATTCTTGTAATTATTCTTGTGTACTTATTCTCTCATGGCCTTCCCCATCTTTCTCTTCACAATCCTACTAATTGTAAATAAGAGTGTCTGTGGAGAATTTGCATATGTATGAAGTTTTTCCCAGTCATAGTTTAAATGAGGAGAAGGAGTGTAAGTGATGAGAAGGTCTGAAACTAGAAATCTTAAGGGGAAAGTGAAATACTGGGCTATTGAATCTCATTAAACTCAGGGGACATACAGTTGCTATGGAGAGTTATTTGAATCGTGCTGACGTGGGTACGTACACACCGTCAGCTGGAGAACTCCCTAGGCTCCACTGACTTAGCTACTTCATCCATATGGAGATACCTGCACCGTGGACATCTAGCATGAATCCCTTGCTTACTGTCATTTTCAGTTGTCATTTTCATTGTGTTCTTCACACAATGGCCTTGGTTTCAACAGAAGGCTTGAAAAGTGCCTTCATTCAGGCTAGTCTTGGTGACAGACATCTCTGGTGGCAGCTGCCCAAGTTAAGGATGCTGATAGATTCAAGCTTTTCACTTTCAGGGTAAGTACTCAGACCATTGTTTTGTAATAAATAAAGGAACTATGACAATGATATCTCTTCTTTGAAAGAAAACTTCATCTTTTTGGTGCTGTGATGTGTTTTAGGTGCATGAATGTCTATTCAGTAGGGTCTTCAGTTGACAGATAAAAGGAAAAACTCTTTTCTGGATCTTCTTACTCTTATTTTTGCCATTTGAAGATATGTGCTGTACTTCTTTTAAGCACCAAGGGTGCAGAGATGGGTACTGGACCTATTTTGGCATCTCGGACATAAGTTCAATTTAGCCTGATTTTGCACCAGAAGCTGGCTCAGTGCGAGGATCCAAGAACTGTTCTCATTTATAGTTTGTCTCCATTAGTGCCTCATTTTCATGCCCCTCTTTTTTCTGACATTGCTGTGAGTCTTCCTAAGACCTTCCTTGGTCTGACTCAGTATCATATTACCTGACTCTTAACGCATCCTGTACCGAACTATTATAATATCAAGTTTCATGGTTTTTCACCTGTGTTTTACATGTTTTAGGACACCAGTCACAGAATCATGGAATGGTTGAGGTTGCAAGGGACCTCTGGAGGCCATCTTGTCCAATCCCCCTCGTCATGCAGGGACACCTGGACCCAGTTGCTCAGGACTGTTTCCAGACAGTTTTTTAATGTCTTGAAGGAAGGAGACCCACACAGTAAACAAGTGTTTCCTGATATTCAGAGAGAACCTGCCATGTTTCAGTTTGTGCCTGTTGCCTCTGGTCCTGCCATGGGACACCACTCTGAAAAGGCCTGCTCTGTTCCCTTTGCACCTTTCCTTTAGGTATTGATTTCCTTTAAGGTTCCCTCAGAGCCTTCTTTCCACCAGGCTGAGCAGTTCCAGCTCTCTCAGTCATTCCTTACAGGGAAGGTATTCCAGTCTCTTAATCACCTTGGTAACCCTTTGTCGTCTCTCTCCAGTATGCGGATGTCTCTATGGAGGAGCCCACAAGAGGACACACCAAACAGTAAGTTCTCATTCATTTTATGCTGGCACAGCTCTGGAGGAAGACCTCACCCACCACAAACCATTCTCTGGAAAGTTTCAGCTCTTTGTTTCTAGATATCACTGAAGGGGCATTTGTCAAGCTTTTTTCAGCTTTAGTTTACTTAATCTTAGTTCACTTCTTTGCTGAATAGTAAATCAGTGTTGGAAAAGGTTTGTAAATGTAATGGCAAAAAGCACATTATTTAATGAAAAAATATTAATAGATAATTAGGTTAGAAATCAAGTCAAATTTTAAGACAAAATTGTGAACCATGAGTATAGAGCCTGAATGGTTTAGTCATAGCTTCAAAAGATTCTTCTGTAGCTATCACTTTTCCAAAATTCAGTTATTGTTCTTTGGACAGAGTTATGTTTGTGTTTATGGTCTTATGTTGTCTGCCAGATTCCAATCTAAATAATTGAATTTGCATACATCAGATTTTCTGTGATGTTTCACATTGTTGCCCATTTCCCTCTCAAAGGCTTTCATAAGAATAAGAAAATGACAAAGTTCTGTTATGTTGCTAATGATGTCAAAACAGCTATAGTTCAATGATGAAGTAATTGTCTTTTCTGGTAGGTATAGATACAGACACATTGATTCACCAACACATTTTGTATCCTTTACCAGTGAAAAGCATGAACAGGATGGTCATAATTGATGAATACTTATGTAATTCCTGATCTATAAGATAAGTGAATACATGCTGCCCTCCAATTTCCATTTCCACTTTTGCCCACTGATTCATTTCTTCAAGACTTATTTTAACAGTCAGCACTAGTCTGACAAAGAAGAGGCAATACCAGCAAAAATTTAAGATCTAGTATTAATAGTTGTATTTTTAGAATTTATAGTTTACTGTAATAGTCTAAAGTTAAAATCTTATCATTTTGGCACATCTTACATTCATGTCGTTCTAGTGCCAGCTCTGTTCCCTGTATCTCCAAAAGGTGGTTACAGCTTTTCTCCTGGTGATATAAATTATGGCAAAATAAATGTAAATCAGGATTTCTTGAAAAGGGAAACCTCTCTGAGTATAGCAGGACTGAAACAACCATGATTGATAGAAACATGCAGGGTTTGATCTTTTTTCCATGGAAGCAAATTGGGTTATAATCTAAGTGATTTTATAGGCATGTGTCAAGTGGAATTTTTTATTTTCACAGTACATAGTGAAGTGAACTGTATTAAACTGATTTCCTCATGTGCTAATTAATTTGATTTTTCTAACCAAATACTTCAAAGGAAATTAATGAAATTAATATCCCCACAGAGTGACAGGTTTCTCACTCATTGTTTTAAACAGCTATCTGTCTCCTTCCCTCTGGTTTTGCCTGTATCCCAAAAACATCTTCAGTCTATGTGGATAGATTGCCCTTAGAGTAATGCAGTGACTCAATCCCACACAGACAGCTGAGAAACACCCTCGAGACTTTCTCCAGAGGACATCTAGATGTAAGTGGTCTAACTCTGCTGATCATGATTTGTCCCTGGAAATGTCATATTTGAAAGTTCACTGAGTCTGCTGGCAAAGACATCCATGCCTTTGTTAGATTTCATCAGAGGCTGGAAGGGTGGTACATTTGCTATTGTGCTGCAAGTTTGAGGAAGACAGGACCCCATCTCTTGGAAGCATAATGATGAGTCAGACAGAACTTTAAAATCCCTCGTGTGACATGGGGGAAAATGAGTAGAGATAAAAAACCATTTTTTTTTTCATGCCCAAAGCCAAAAAAGTCTCCTAAATCAAAACAAGTTTTTTCTAGAAAATAGTTTTCCTTACTTCTTCACAGTCAAAGGAAGGGAATTGGAAATCGATGATCCATGAAAAGATATATTTTTAGAAACATATTAAACTACAGGAAGACAGAATTCTGTTGAGATCTGAAATGCTGGTACAGTGGCTTATTTGCAAGAGGAAGAAACACATTCCTTTCACCTTCCAATTTTGCCACAGAGATGGGCAGGGGTTTTTAAACCTAATTTTAAAGATAATTTGAGTTTATTTTTTGTAATGTATTAAAGTTAAGACAGATTATATCAGTCTATTTAAAACCATTGTTTTATTGATCAAAATTCTGTATTGAAAGATTTTTCTGGCTGTTGTTGGGTTTTTTTTTTCCAAGTGATTGCATTCTCTTTACAAATAAAACGATATAAAGGATCATTTCCTGAACAGCTGGAGTACATCTCAGCACATATTTTATCCCAGCCATCCAAGAAGTGCAAGCAATTCAGATTCTGAAAACGTACATTGATGCCCATCAAACTCAACATCTCCTAAGGAAAAAATAATGAGTTGACTCTGATTTTTCATTTTAAGCAGGTAGCACTCACCAGAAGGGGTGAGACCCGGTGTAGAACATGGAGTTTACTGCTGAAGGGAATTCAGAAGATCTTCATCAAAGACAGTGAGGCAATCAGAAAGCTGTTGTTGGTTATTTTATTAGAGCACAGCAACTTATCATTTCATTCATTACACGTTCTTAGTGTCACCCAGTGAGAATTATCTGGAATTATATGAGCACCAATGACTCTCTTTTCTTCACTCTTCATCCTCCTTCCCTTGCAGCTTTTCATAACACAAGTTATCTGTTATCCCTCAGGGCATCTTTCTGCTCTACCACAACCAATGAAAACATAAAGGCATTCCCGTTCCTAAAGAAAACTATTCAGAGAACTCCAGCCGTATAAATACTCAGGGCTAGCTCACAGAGGGAATTTGTTTTTTGCAAGTTCTAATTGGTGAGATCCCCACCAGAGGTGCAGAGGTGTGCAGGGAGCAGAGCCAGCTGGGCAGCAGGGCCAGGGCAGAGCTGTTTGAACCAGGCTCTGAACGACGCTGAGCTGTCTCATGTGGCTTCACCACTTTGATCTCTGAGAGCTCAGATCCCTGCACCGCACCACACACTACAGCTTATGTACAAGCCCTTGCAAGCCAAGAAAGCTCCCTAATTAACAAGCAAAGAACAATCACTACTAGAAAGAAGTTGACTAATTCAAATATCAAGCCAAGATTTAACAGGAATCCTGTGCCATATGTACTATTTAATAAAAAAGGTTTGTGTGCTATTTTCCAACATTGCCTGCAACATTCTGTAAACACCTGGCCACATGTTTTACTTTCTAAGAGTAACTGTCGTAACTACAGAGGCTTCCTTTTGAATCTAGCTTCAGTATTGGATCATAAATATTGGATCATAAAAGTTGTTCTGTTGCTGCACTCCATAGCTCATCTCAATTAGAAAATTGTGTTGACAGCAGCTTAGGAGTGGATGAATTTTCAGTTCTCTATTCTCCTTTTCAGGAAAATACATACTGCTACACGTGATATTGCCCTGCTGCAGAGGCATTGGTGCTTCTTCCTGTCTACTAGAAAAATGTTACCTGGTAACATTTGACTCTTTCATGGTCACTTTTCATGAGCTCTTCACAGTCATTTGCATGGACAAGTAATATATCAAAATATTCCTTTCCCAGACAGCCTTCTAAATGAGGAGCTCCTGGTTTATAACTAAGCTTATTTTAGCTCCTACATGCATGATCTTCTACCCTGTTCCTACAGTTCCCAGGCAATTGCACATAACATACTCTATCTCCTCATATGCATTAATGTACCCCAACCTTGTGTTAGTAGCAGTTCCTGTTAGGATAGTCCTGCTCTTTTGGTCCATTTCATTAATAATTCTAAATAAATTCAAACTCAAAGTTGATATTTGAGTGACTACATTAACAAGAACCTTCTAGACTCATACTTTCTCTGCCAAGACAACCCACCCATGTGTCCCATCATTCCTAATCAATTTAGATGTTGTGTTAGCAATTTCTGTCTTCTCATGTTGCTGTATGTTCTATTAAAGCCCATATTCAAAACTGTCACCATAATAAAACACACTCAGGTGTTTGACTCTAATCAGATATGATTTATACAGGACAAGTACTTCAAGATCAGCAACACCTCTTTAAAAAAACATTTCAAAGGTTTTAGAAACATGAGTGGGAACTATTTTTATTTATTTTCTGGTCTCTTTGCCTAGGGAAATGAGTGCATTAGCTACCAAGAAATCAATTACCAAGACTTCTAAGGGAGAGAAAAATTAAAAGAATAAATATGAAACACCAAAATGATCCAAACATACTCCTGATACAAGATTGTCTCAGCTTTAACTCCCAGTGTCCTGGAATTTCACAGCACTGTTCTCCCAGAATACAACCCTCATCTTGAGAAGCTTCTTTTGCTGACGCTCACTGATTGCATTTATGCATTTGTTATTTATGTTCTGCTTGGAATGGTTACAAAATTATAAGCCATGATTATGTTTCTGAGGTATCTATCTAAAAGTTATCTCCCACAATAGACACCAGGGTGTTTGATAATAACAAGGAACCAAATGAAAGCCTTTGTTGTAAAATGTATAATGGTTTGTCTTTAGTGCAAAAAGGGTGTATAAAGTCTGTTAGTAGAGTAGCTGAAAAACAACAAAGCCTAACAAAGCAAAAAGTAAAAAACCCTTCATAATAAGGTAGTACAGTGGGTGTTTAAACAAAACAAATGACAAAAAGCCCCCCAAACCCTAAACAAGACAAACTTACAAAAACCCCAGATATTTTCAGGTGAAGACACCTTATGAGGCATTGCTGAAATCCAGCTCTGCTTTCTACAATTTTTTTTAAAATTAACATTTCAGAACCCTGTGACCCTAATAATGTTGTTGATGAAAGAACATATATTAGCCAGCAGAATAATACAGTGCAAGCCTGCTACAAAGAATGTGCAGATGAGCTGTTTCTACAAAGAATAGTGAGAAAAGAATACTGACCTTTTCATTTATCCAATTCTTACCAAATGAGAGGCGTGGTCTGTATAAAAGTTGCTAGTTTTGATTTATGAAAATACTTATATAATATTAATAATATTGTTAATTAATTTTTTTTACTTAATGTGCATATCCTATATTTCTTATAATATTTGTAAATTCCCTGCCCTTGTTTTAGAGAGATGCATCTCCTTAAAAAAGAGGTTTAACTGATCTCTCTCTTTCTAACCCTGAAGAGCCCTGCAGACTGGGAAGATTTGGTATTTAAAGCTGCACTATCTGGTACATATAAATCTTGTATTATCAGGGATGAATCTTTAGGAACAAAGCAGAAATTTCACATTCAGAGGAGAGAGGAGTAATTTCACTGAAAGGCTGAAGCATTTAAAAAGTAATAAATCATTTTAATAACTACCTAATCGTAGACATTACAGAGTGTTCTCTAATTATTAATCCACTATAGACATATTCACTGCTCTGAGAAAGAAAGACGTTTTGGTGCATAACTTCCTCCAGTTTGATAAGGTCATAGTTCTTCATTATTTCTGATCTGAGATTTGGCACGGAAGAGGTTCTCTCATGTCTTTGCTGCCTTCTTCTGCTTGGCTATTTTAGATTATGTATATCTTCCCCTTGCTTCGCTGTGCAGTAAGGCAGATGCTGATATCAGATATTAATTTTTCTGGTCTGTCACCCCTCGAAGTTCTGGTACATCAATAATTCCCTTTTGCTTTCTTATCTGCAATTTCCTTTCTTTCTAGGCTGCTCCAAGTCTCAGTCTTTTGTCTTTACGCCATGTATTATTTCTGCTATGTATATTCAAACTTTTTAAAAGATATAACGTTCCTTACCAAAAATTCTTTATTCAAGATTTTTGCTAAGGGACAACAAATCCATAATGTCTCTCCTATGTCCTGATTCAAAACATAATCAGAATTTATGTCTGAGCTTTGGCTCTATTATGAAAGGCTTCAATAAAGATACCTAAATGCTGCATAGTGCTCAAATGAAGAACTTCTGCTTTGGACTGAAGAAATTTTAAAGAACATGGAAGTTTTGCTGTGAAGGATCAATCTTTGTATTTTACCCAAATAGTTCAATCTCACAATACAGAAATGTCATGCTGCAGAGTCTACCCACTGGTCAGCCTGGGAATTCAACTGTCTTTGTGAAGAATTTAGAATGAAGAATTCTGATACT